>MU755705.1:6132-19878 GCA_026770625.1 Nicotiana glauca | reverse complement strand
GAAATAACATTCATATGCCACAAAAGATGTACCATAAGCTTGCCCATAGTGTACTACTCCACTAATCGAGCTCATTCAATCTAGGATTAATTAGGACTTTATTTGGTTATAATGTAGGCTACGGGATGGGTAGGATACATTTAGATATAAGAGTGACTACACCTCCCTAAGAACTTTGATACATATACATTAACATTCAAACCCAATACTTATGTCAAACCAAAACTCCACCTTCACATCAATGTATATTATCCCATTCTTCTTTAAGCACACTTACATCAAGAGCCACCACTTATCAAGGAATTGTTTTTTCACAGCAATCCAATTTTTTTTTCAATTCAAGTGGCTCTTACTTTTTCAAAACAGTGAACCTTTCTCCTTATTTAATTAGTTCCACTCAAAAGCTAAAACAACCACCTCACTAACCTTTACAAAGTTCATAAATAATTCAAGTGCTCATGAGATGTTACAAATTTTAAATAGATGGTTAATTCAAACAAATGGGTAAGGCTTGTAATGTGGTTACCAAAGAAACAGGATTACAGGATCAAAGGGGTTAACTACGATACATAATAATTAGACGGGTAAAATATACATATCTGGCTCAATACAGAAATGCCTATATCACTTCCTAGACTGAATAAAACTACTATTTTATTTTGCTAACACACGGGGCAAGTTTTAGGCATCAAATGCAATGCATAGAATATAACAAATCCTTACACACACATGGCATATAACTCACTCAGGATTGCATTAATCAAGACACTCTAGTCAAAGCCGTTAAGCAAATTTAAGGTCATACAATTTAAGGTACTTATACAACAGTCAAAAACTGATCCTAAGCGTCACAACCAAAATACTCACTATTCTCAAGGCATAAAAAAGTCAATAGATATTGCTTCAATTCAAAACACAACACAATGGCTCCTATTCCTAAAAAAAAACTAACTACACTGGTTCAAATAAAACCCTTGTAAAAGAACCATGGCACAAAGAAAAACCAAAAGGGAATTGCTACACTACCTAATAAAAAATCTTTTTTTCTTTAGACTTAACTTCCTCAAGAAAATTATCTAATAGATCCATCATCGGTAAAATTCTAATCTTTTCTATTTAACAAAAAAAAAGTATTCAATTAAACTAACACAACTAAAATAGCATAGAAAACCACCCAGACAATCTTCTCACCTCATACTTAAAATTGTGCATTGTCCCTAATGCACACCCATACATACAAGAGGGTAAAATAAACTCCCTGGTAGGCCAAACGCCGAAGCACTAGCATCTCATGGGGTACTCAGACTTCTTCATGGCCTGGTCCTTCGTGTGGGTACCTCACGCTTAGTTCCAACCATCTAGTTTGTTGTTGCATCCTTCCAATGGCTTTGCATTCCATGCTCCTAAAAATAAAAAATTAACACTACAAAAATAATACGATTAGAAAAAAAAAACAAAAGTAAAATAAATAAAATAAAATAAAGCAGTAAAGCTGGGTTGCCTCACAACAAGCGCTTGATCTAACATCGCGGCACGACGCGAATCACTTTTTGCCTCCACCTCGAGCTTATGGATTGAACCCCCAATTTGGAATCAAGATTTTGGCTATGCTCCAAGGGTGGAGGAACAAATGTAATTGGCCCAAGAAAACATTGTACTATTTTACACTTTTTGGCTTTTAGATGAGGCATGTAGTCCTGTCTTTCTAGCAAGAAAAATTCCAGACTATAGGCACCTTGTTCCTCATTCCTTGACTCCTCAACCGGCTCAGATGACTCTATTTGCATATCATCATCCAAGCCCAATGTGAAAAAATATTTAGACTGAGGACCAATGCGCTCAAACATATGAACTTCAGGACTTTTAACATCCTCAACATCAATGATACTAGAGTCAAAAAAATTTGTATCCTCAAAGTCCTTGACTGACTCTAATCTCACTTCTTCAACATCGACATTCTCAAATTTTAGTTGGTTAGGTTGTTGATGTTCTACTCTGACCTCCTTAATTAACACCTCAAATTGATGCTCTTCTTGGCTATTATCCCCAATATTGACTTGTTGAGATTAAAACCTCCAACTAGTTGACTCAATTGAGCCTCCAAGTTGTGAGTAGTTGCCTCTTGCCTCTCTATCTGCAGTTGTTTCTCATTATTTTGTTCCAGAAGGAACTTAAACATATCCTTTATCTCCTTCAGGTCTGCATTCCCATGTTCTCTATTCCTGTTAACTTCACAAGACAAGGTAGAACCATCATAGTAAGGGGTTGGGGAAAAATAAGAAATATAAGCACAACCATGAAGGTGACCATTTTTACCACCAGCCACATCACACACATTCCACAAATAAGATTGAGTTGGTGCACATAACTAGCTCTCAGGAACGTTTTGAAATTTTTTCCACGAGTGGTTTCCTTCACAATATGTATGGAGATCAATAGTAGAATTATCTTGTAATGACCCGGTCACTCGTTTCTTGAATTTACGCCCCGATCCCCTATTAACTGATTTCCCCAAAGTTTATTTTTGCTATCATGATTTGACGAGAAGTTCGGTTTTGAGTTTCAGAGAGTTTTGGGACACTTAGTCCCTAAATGAGAGCTTAAGTGTTAGAAAATTTACCGTAGTCGGAACAGTGTGAATAAGGCCTCGAAATGGAAATTTGATGGTTCTGTTAGCTCCGTCGGGTGATTCTGGGGTTAGGAGCGTGTTTGGATTGTGTTTTGGAGGTCCGTAGCTAGTTTAGGCTTGAAATGCCGAAAGTTGAATTTTGGAAGTTTTCGGTTCGATAGTGAAATTTTGATCCAAGGATCGGAATGGAATTTTGAGAATTGCAGTAGTTCTAAATGTCATTTGGGACATGTGTGCAAAATTTTAGGTCATTCGGACGAGGTTTGATAGACTTTTCGATAGAAAGTGTGTTTTTAGAGTTTTTGAAATTCTTAAGGTTGAATCTGATGAAAAATAGGTGTTTTGATGTTGTTATGAGCATTCCGAAGGTTGGAAAAAGTTTGAATGATGTTATGGGATATGTTCGTAGGTTTGGTTGAGGTCCCGAGGGCCTCGGGTGTGTTTCGGATGCTCAATGGATCATTGTTGGAATTTATTGAATTGTTGAACTGCTGGTATTTGGTTTCCTTCTCTGCGATCGTAGCCTTCCTTCCACGATCGTAGTTCATTCTCTGAGGGGGACCTAAGTTGTTCTTCGTGATCGTATTACCTTAGTCGCGATCGCGGAAGTCAGCCTCTTCCTCCTTCGCGTTCGCAATTACACTTCCGTGTTTGCATAGTAGAGATGGGAGCTGGTGGTTCATTGACCTATTATTCTTCGCGTTCCCGTGGCTTGGACCGCGAACGCATATGCTGGCCTTGTCCTCTTCTGCGATTGCAAGCCTTCTATTGTGTTCGCATAGGCCAGTTCGAGGACCCTTCACTTTTCCTCTTCTGCGATCGCATTCTTCATGTCGTGATCGCGTAGGCCATTTCTGGAGCCTTTCACTTTTACTCTTTGCGATCGCAAATGATTTCTTGCGATCGCAATGATCAACATCTGGGCAGAGAATTTAAAACCCAAAATCGAGGGTTTAGACCATAACTCATATTTTGGACTTGGAAGCTCGGAAGATCATGATTTTTGAAGGGATTTTCACCTGGGCAACTTGGGTAAGTGATTCTTACTCGGTTTAGACTAAATTCCATGAATCTTCACATAAATTCATCCTTTAATTTCGAAATTTTGGTAGAAATTTGGGTAAAAGTTCTTAGACAAAGAGATTGGGTTTTGATTGGATTTTTGACATCTGAATTGAGAGATTCTTATATGAATAGACTCTTGTGAGGATTTCGACAATGTAAATTTTACCCAATTCCGAGATGTGGGCCCGAGGGGGGTTTTGGTTATTTTACCTAATTTTGCGCATTTAGCTTAGAATTTAATTATAGAATTAGTTAATTGAAGTGTTATTTACATTATGCAAATTAATTTAATAGATTTGGGCCATTTGGAGTAGGATACTCGTGGCAAAAGCATTTTTTCAGGTTGATTTGAGCTTTATTCGAGGTAAGTGGCTTGTCTATCCTTGTGTAGGGGACTTTTCCCCTTAGGATTGATATTGTGGTAATGGAAATGCCTCGTATGTGAGGTGACGAGCGCGTGCTTGTGCTGATTGTTGGAAAATCCAGTTTTCTTTAAAAATGGCCTTGAATTGTGTTCTTCTTTTCCTTACTTACACTGCTTGGACATTAAACCTGCTGTAGCTTAGAAAAACATGTCTCCTTGACTAAATTGCTCTATCAGTCTTAACTTTCTTAAGTGTACTATGTGAATCATGCTAGGTTAGGATTACCTGCTTCACTTTGATATGAAATTGATTGGATTGAATTTTTGTTGTTGTGTATTTACTTTGGGACTACGGAACAGTATTCCGGGAGATCCCCTTGCACTTTATTTTGGGACTACGGGACGGTATCTGGAAGCTCCCCTGTATGTCTACTTTGGGACTACGGAATTGCATTTCGGGAGATCCCCCTGCACATTTATGAGTTGGACTACGGGACTGCACCCAGGAGATCCACTGGATATGATATTTATATTTGGGGACTACAGGACGGTATCCTGGAAGATCCCCGGTTGTTATCTCGGAGCTGAGTTATGTTCTTTTACTATGTTTTACTTACCTTTGTAATAGTTATTGATGTCCTTTATATCTTGGGTTATTTAATTACACTATTATTTCACACTGTTAAACCTATAACTTATTTAACCTCAGTAGGGCCCTGACATTCCTCGTCACTATACAACCGAGGTTAGGCTTGGCACTTATTGAGTACCGTTGTGGTGTACTCATGCCCTTCATGCACATGTTTTTCATGTGCAGATCTAGGTACTTCGACTTAGTCCTACAACCCCTGAGGCGAGGGGACTGTTATAGCGACTTTGAGGTATATCTGTTGCGTCCGCAGACCGAGGAGTCTCTTTCTATTCCTGCTGTTTAGTATTAGCCTTTCTATATTTCAGTTCTTATTACACATTCTGGAGTTAGAGCTATATAGTATTTCTTAGCTTGTGATTCATGGGTTTCCGGGTCTTGGATTTATGTAATGGTTTTGAGAATTTATTATGTTGTATGCCGAGCGACACATTTACTCACTTCTTATTTTCCTTATTCTTTGTTTTAAGTTCATTACTTCCGCAAATTTTGGGTTTCTTTTCTGCAATTTAGGCTTACCTAGTCATATAGACTTGGTTCCGTCATGATGGTTTACTGAGGGCGAATCGGTGTCATGACAAGTTGGTATCAGAGCTCTAGGTTCGTAGGAGTTATGAATCACAAGTCGGTTTATTAGAGTCTCGCTGATCGATATGGAGACGTCTGTGCTTATCAACGAGAGACTATGTAATTGGTAGGAAAATTTCATTACATTTGATTTCTTTGTCGTGCGAGATTTTATGATATCATAATTCTAAACCTCTGTCTTATATTCTCTCAAAGATGGTGAAGACACGTGCTACTCGAGATTACCAGGCATCGGTGCCCCTAGCTGGAGTCGTCAGAGGCCGGGGCCGGGGTAGAGGCCGAGGACACGCTCGTGGTGCAGCCAGAGCACCCGCGCGAGCTGCCACCGAGGTACCACCAGCAGTACCAGCCGGAGTCCAGACGTGTGATACGTCTGCCACTACTATTCCAGCACTCCAGGAGACCTTGGCATAGTTTATGAGTATGTACACCACTTTGGCTCAGGCAGGGTTGCTTCCCCTTGCTGCAGCCACATCCCAGGTCAGAGGAGGAGTAAAGACTCCGGCCGCCCCCACTCCTGAGTAGCAAGTGCATCTTGAGCAGGTCCCAGAGGTTATTCCAGCGCCGCCCACAGTACCAGCTCAGCCCGAGGACAGGGCAGCGGCTTAAGAGGATGAGCAGCGGAGTCTTGAGAGGTTCAAGAAATATGATCCTCCTGTATTCAATGGGTTTGCATCAGAGGATGCCTTGGGATTTTTGGAGGAGTGCTATTGTACTCTCCGTACTATAGGCATATCAAGATCGAGCGAGGTTTCCTTCACTATCTTCCACCTCTGAGGAGTCGCCTATCAGTTGTGCCGTGCTTATGAGTTAGGCAATTCAGATGATGTAGCTTCCCTGACTTAGGCTTAGTTTTCGGATATGTTCACGAGGGAGTATGTCCCCCAGAGCCTTAGGGACGCATGGCACGCGGAGTTTGAGCATTTGCGCCAGGGTACTATGACTGTCTCAGAGTATGTTGTCTTTTACATTGACTTGGCTAGGCATGCACCAGCTTTGGTTTCTACGGTTCGCGAGAAGGTTTACCGGTTCATTGAGGAGCTTATTCCCAGCATCAGATCTAGCATGGCTCATGAGTTAGAGATGGATATATCTTATCAGCAGGTGGTGAGCATTGGTAGGAGGATTGAGGGTAGGCATGCTAGGGACAGAGAGGAGTGGGAGGCCAAGAGGTCTCGAGAGTCGGGCCATTATTCTGGTGCCCATGCCCCAGCAGCAGGTCGTCATGGTAGGGGTTATGTGGGTCGCCCCGTTCATTCAGCTCTTCCAGTAGCCAGTGGTATTCCAGCTCCACCTAGGCCTCGGGAGCCTTATTATGCACCTCCAGTCGCTAGTGCGCCTCCTACATGGGGTTCTTCTAGTGGTCAGTCCAGCAGACCTGGCCCGAGCTAGTCACAGCCGTCACGTCTTCCTAGAGCTTGTTTTGAGTGTGGTGACACATGCCATATGGTGAGAGATTGCACCAGACTCAGGAGGGGTGCACCTCCGCAGACTCCTCGGCCACAACAGGCCCCACAGAGCTCTCAGGCTATGGTCCCAGCACCAGTTGCTACCCCACTGGCCCAGCCAACCAGAGGTAGAGGTCGCCCTTGAGGGGGAGGCCAGGCTAGATATTATGCTCTTCTAGGCTGTACTGAGGCTACCACCTCCGATTCTGTCATCAAAGGTACTATCTTGGTCTGTCGCAGAGATGCATCAGTTCTATTTGATCCAGGCTGCACTTATTCTTATATGTCTTTTTATTTTGCTCCGTATTTGGGTGTACCTCGGGATTCTTTAAGTTCCCCAGTTTATGTTTCGACTCTTGTGGGAGATTCTCTTGTTATTAATTTGCGTTAGAGGAGATGGCTAGAGCTGCTGAAGGATTATGACATCACTATCTTATATCACCCGAGCAAGGCCAATATGGTGGCCAATGCCTTGAGTCGCCGGGTAGAGAGTTTGGGGAGTTTGGCTTATTTACCAGCAGCAGAGAGGCGTATGGCTATGGAAGTTCAGGCCCTAGCCATCCAATTTGTAAGATTGGATCTTTCAGAGCCTAGCCGGGTTCTAGCTTGTGTGGTCTCTCGATCTTCCTTGTTTGATTGTATCCGGGAGGGTTAGTTTGATGACCCATATTTGCTTGTCCTCAAGGACAAAGTGTTGCATGTCAATGCTCGAGATGTGACTATTGGTGATGACGGAGTATTGAGGATGCAGGGTCGAGTTTGTCTACCCAATGTCGACGGGCTTCGGGAGTTGATTCTAGAGGAGGCCCATAGTTTGCGGTATTCCATTAATCCAGGTGCCGTGAAGATGTATTAGAATTTTAGGTAGCACTACTGGTGGAGGCGGATGAAGAAGGATACAGTTGGGTTTGTAGCTCAGTGCCTTAATTGTCAGCAGGTGAAGTGTGAGCACCAGAGACCGGGTGGATTGCTTTAGAAGATAGAGATTCCGAAGTGGAAGTAGGAGCGGATCACCATGGACTTCATATCTGGACTCCCATGGACTTTGAGGAAGTTCGATTCCATTTGGGTTATTGTGGATCGGCTGACCAAGTCCGCGCATTTCATCCCTGTCTGTACTACCTATTCCTCGGAGCGGTTACGGAGATTTATATCCGGGAGATTGTCCGTCTGCATGGTATTCCATTTTCCATCATTTCAAACAAAGGTACCCAGTTCATATCGCGGTTCTGGAGAGCCTTACAGTAGGAGTTGGGCGCTCGAGTGGAGTTGAGCACAGTATTTCACCCTCAGACGGACGGGCAATCCGAGCACACTATTCAAATTCTTGAGGATATGCTCCGTGCATGTGTGATTGAGTTTGGAGGTTCTTGGGATCAGTTCATGCCCATTGGCGGAGTTTTCCTACAACAACATCTATCAGTCCAGCATTCTGATGACATCGTACGAGGCTTTACATGGTAGGCGATGTAGATCTCCGGTGGGTTGGTTCGATCCAGGTGAGGCCAGATTATTGGGCACAGATTTGGTTCAGGATGCCTTGGAGAGAGTCAAGGTGATTCAGGATAGACTCCGTATAGCCCATTCCAGACAGAAGAGTTACGCGGACCGAAAGGTTCGTGATGTTTCCTACATGGTTGGAGAGCGGGTTCTGGTTTGGGTTTCGCCTATGAAGGGCATTATGAGATTTGGCAATAAGGGGAAGTTGAGTCCGAGGTTTATAGGCCTTTTGAGATATTGAGGCATGTTGGGGAGGTTGCTTACGAGCTTTCCTTATCTCCCAGCTTGGCAGGAGTTCATCCGGTATTTCATATTTCTATGCTCCAGAGGTATCACGGTGATCCGTCGCACGTGTTGGATTTCAGCTCAGTCCAGTTGGAAAAGGATCTGTCTTATATTGAGGAGCCAGTGGCAATATTGGACTAGTAGGTTAGGAAACTGACGTCGAAGAACATTGCATCCGTGAAGGTTCAATGGCGGGGTTAGTCGGTCGAGGAGGCGACCTGGGAGACCGAGCAGGATATGTGTAGCTAGTACCCACATCTTTTCACTACTTCAGGTATGTCTTTGTGCTCATTCGAGGACGAACGAATGTTTAAGTGCGGGAGGATGTAACGACCCGACCGTCCATTTTTTGAATTTCCACCCCAATCCCCTATTAACTGTTTTCCCCAAGTTTATTTTTTCTATCTTTATTTGCCGGGATGTTCATTTTTGAGTTTTGAAGAGTTTTGGGATACTTAGTCCCTAAATGAGAGCTTAAGTGTTAGAAAATTTACCATAGTCGGAACAGTGTAAAGATGGCCTCAGAATGGAAATCCGATGGTTTCGTTAGCTCCGTTGGGTGATTTTGGGGTTAGGAGCGTGTTCAGATTGTGTTTTGGAGGTTTGTAGCTAGTTTAGGCTTGAAATGCCGAAAGTTGAATTCTGGAAGTTTCTGGTTCGATAGTGAGATTTGGATCCGAAGGTCGGAATGCAATTCCGAGAGTTGCAGTAGTTCCATTATGTCATTTGGGACATGTGTGAAAAATTTCAGGTCATTCGGGCAAGGTTTGATAGTCTTATCGATCGAAAGTGTGTTTTTAGAGTTTTTGAAATTCTTAAGGTTGAATCCGACGAAAAATAGGTGTTTTGATGTTGTTTTGAGTGTTCCGAAGGTTGGAACAAGTTTGAATGATGTTATGGGATATGTTCGTAGGTTTGGTTGAGGTCCCGGGGGCCTCGGGTGTGCTTCGGATGCTCAACGGATCATTGTTGAAACTTGTTGAATTATTGAAATGCTTGTATTTGGTTTCCTTCTCCGCGATCGCCGCCTTCCTTCCGCGATCACGTAGTGCATTCTCTGAGCGGTCCTAAGTTGTTCTTCGCGATCGCATTACCTTACTCACGATCATGGAAGTCATCCTCTTTCTCCTTTGAGTTCGCAATTACACTTCCGCGTTCGCATAGTAGAGATGGGAGCTAGTGGTTCATTGCCCCTTTACTCTTCTAGTTCGTGTGGCTTCAACCACGAACGCATAAGTTGGCCTTGTCCTCTTCTGCGATCGCAAGACTTCTATTGCATTCGCATAGGCCAGTTCGAGGAACGTTCACTTTTCCTCTTTTACGATCGCATTCGTCATGTCGCGAACGCGTAGGCCATTTCTGGAGCCTTTCACTTTTACTACTCGCGATCGCAAATGATTTCTTGCGATCGCAATGATCAACATCTGGGCAGAGAATTTAAAACCCAAAATCGAGGATTTAGACCATAACTCATATTTTGAACTTGGGAGCTGGGAGATTGTAATTGTTTAAGGGATTTTCACCTGGGCAACTTGGGTAAGTGATTCTTACTCGGTTTAGACTAAATTCCATGAATCTTCACTTAAATTCATCTTGTAATTTTGAAATTTTGGTAGAAATTTGGGGAAAAGTTCTTTGACCAAGAGATTGGATTTTTGACATCCGAATTGAGAGATTCTTATATGAATAGACTCGTGTGAGTGTGAGGATTCCGAAAAACTAAATTTTACACGATTCCGAGACGTGGGCCGATGGGTATTTTGGTCATTTTACCTAATTTCGCGCATTTAGCTTAGAATTTAATTATAGAATTAGTTACTTGAAGTGTTATTTACATTATGGAAATGAATTTAATAGATTTGGGCCATTTAGAGTCGGACACTTGTGGCAAAAGCGTGGTTTTGTGTTGATTTGAGCTTTATTCGAGGTAAGTAGCTTGTCTAACCTTGTGTGCCCCTTGAGATTGATATTGTGGTAATTGAAATTCCTCGTACGTGAGGTGACGAGCGCGTACTTGTGCTGATTGTTGGAAAATTCGATTTTCTTTAAAACTGGCCTTTAATTGTGTTCTTCCTTTCCTTGCTTACACTGTTTGGACATTAAACCTGCTGTAGCTTAGACAAACATGTCTACTTGACTAAATTGCTCTATATGTCTTAACTGCCTTAACTGTACTATGTGAATCATGCTAGGTTAGGATTACCTGCTTCACTTTGATATGAAATTGATTGGATTGAATTATTGTTGTTGTTGTTGTTGTTGTTGTTGTTGTGTATTTACTTTGGGACTACGGAACGGTATTCCGGGAGATTCCTCTGCACTTTAATTTGAGACTACGGGACGGTATCCCGTGAGCTCCCCTATATGTTTACTTTAGGACTATGGAATTGCATTCCGGGAGATCCCCCTGCATATTTATGAGTTGGATTACGGGACTGCACCCAGGAGATCCACTGGATATGATATTTATATTTGGGGACTACAGAACGGTATCCTGGGAGATCCCCGGTTATTATCTCGGAGCTGAGTTATGTTCTTTTACTGTATTTTACTTGCCTTTGTAATAGTTGTTGTTGTCCTTTATATCTTGTGTTATTTAATTACACTGTTATTTCACACTGTTTAACCTATAACTTATTTAACCTCAGTAGGGCCCTGACCTTCCTCATCACTACCCAACCGAGGTTAGGCGTGGCACTTAATGAGTACCATTGTGGTGTACTCATACCCTTCATGCGCATGTTTTTCATGTGCAGATCCAGGTATTTCGACTCAGTCCTACCACCCCTGAGGCGAGGCGACTGCTATAGCGACTTCGAGGTATATCTGCCGCGTCTGCAAACCGAGAAGTCTCTTTGTATTCCTGCTGTTTAGTATTAGACCTTCTATATTTCAAATCTTATTAGACATTCTGGAGTTAGAGCTGTGTAGTATTTCTTAGCTTGTGATACATGGATTTTCGGATCTTGGATTTATGTAATGGTTTTGAGAATTTATTATGGTGTATGTCGGGCGGCAATTTACTCACTGCTTATTTTCCTTATTCTTTGTTTTAGTTGATTACTTCCGCAAATTTTGGGTTTCTTTTCAGTAATTTAGGCTTACCTAGTCGTAGAGACTAGGTGTCGTCACGATGGTTCACGGAGGGCGAACCATGGTCGTGACATATCTACATTTGAATTCCCATAATTCCAAGATGTCATGTTTCTCAAATCAACAGTTATAAACAAAATACAAAAAAACAAAACAAAATAAAAGTTCAAACTTGAACCCTAGCAATATATACAGCTACAACTTCACCGTTAGTTCCCCGACAACGGCGCCAAAATTTGATCACGCCCAACTCTAGTCCTAAGACGGATAAGCGATCGCTGCAAATATTATCCGGTTTAAAAGTCCGGAGTCGATTCCACAGAGAACTAAGGCTTAGCTATATCTTTTTAATATCACTAAAAAGACAAGTTTGAACAATTTTCTAAATTATAAAGATTGAGATTTATATTTCTAACTAATTAACTAGCAAAACTAGAAAACTGTAACATTATCAACTAACGAGACAAAGGGTTGGGGACTAAATTAAGGAGGTCTAGAGTTATGATTTTTCCAATTGTCGGAATCCTTCTAGCTATGTTCTCTACAATTTTGCCAATATATTCTGTACTGATCGTGAGCACTTTAGTTGCCATAATTCTCTCTCGATCAACCACAAAATTTACTAGACATATTCTCCCGAACTATGCTAGTTGGCTTTATCTAACCGCTCATTATGTCCACGTCAAGGCTTTGTTATTTCTAAACCTGCCTTTAAACCCGCTGTATTGATTTCTCACATACGTTAGGGTGACATTGTTCAACAACCACCTAAATATGTATCATTTCTCAAGCAACACATAATAAATAGGCACAATTAATCAACGTCCATTCAATCAAAGATAATAAACACGTAGTTGAACAAGTAGAGAAATCCAACAGCTCAATTATATAAAAATATAACAAGAATTTATCCTACAAAAGATTCCATCAAAATCCTAGATAACAAATTAGCTATTCATAATAGTATGTAAAACTGCAATATTAAAAATCATAACCAATAATGAAAAAATAGGAAGAGGAAGGAAAAACTCGTTGAAGAATTTTTCGCCTTGCTCCTATTGTGTCTCTGCCTCCTTAGGTCGAATCTGTGTTAAAAATTGGTCTCCTCTGCCTCCTTAGGTCTAAATTATGTCAAAAGTGTGTCCAACCTCTTAAAATACTATTTTCCCATATATATATATATATATCAAGTAGGGTCGGGCCCAAATAATTATACCTTCTCCTACGCGAAAAAGAACAATTTTTTCAGGTCTGGACGGCTGCAGCCGCGGTCAACCACGGTATTTGGCAAGTCTACTGCCTCAGCCCGCCTTAGATACGCGTTTGCTGTTTTGACCGCATTTTTTACCCTGTTACGTTTATAATTTCGGAAAACATAAAACATAACAATTGTAGCCCTTTGAGTTAACTTTCCAATCATATATTGTGGAGTCCAAATGGAGTTTTGAGCAAAAGGTTATGTGTATTTTACTAGACAGTGCGCAAGATGCCTACTCGATTCTTCGGTTTGTTGCTTTATCATCCGTTGATCCCCGAATGTGATCCCGGCTTAATTCCTTGGGCTTTTACTAAGACTTCAAAGCTCCAAATTAGATGAATTCATTCCATAACATCTATATAGCTCGGAATCACTCCTACAAGGCATAAAACATACAATTAGTGCAAGACACTGACGATTAAAGCTCAAACTCAATCAAAGTGTAGTAAATTTGAGTATAATAAGCGACTAAAATACGTAATTATAGCCTATCAGAAAAAAACTAGCTGGCTCCGTCAATGGATATTATTGTTTGAAAGTAGTTACGTGTCTAAGACATAATAAAATAAAAACAATTTCCACAACTGAGTTCAGGTGACCAAAATTGCTACGATAATAACAGGAATCACAAGTAAGCAGTTAAAAATTTGCTAACTGCTCCATATCCTACTTTGACACGCAATTGTAATTAAATTTGCTTAAATTTTTTTACGCATCAATGTATGAATTTACTATGAAAATGGATTTAGCAACTTTGAAATCAAAGTAGTCATTACTACGACTAATGCTAACGCATCATGTTTTAATTTTTTTCCCTTTGGACTATTGGAGATGTTAAGTTGGAGTTTTATCTCTCTCTCTCTCTCT
>MU755699.1:131693-142543 GCA_026770625.1 Nicotiana glauca | reverse complement strand
GCAGTACTAACATATTCTTCACATAGCTATCCAGCCGCCATTCCTACTATTAGGGACAATACTGAACATATGAGTTCAAAACACTTGCTCACACGATCAACACCTTGGTGCTCAAGCCAAAGGCAAAGATCCGGCCTCAAGTCCTTCAGACTGGCCCAACATCAACTCACAGAGATCACGTCTCGCCCCTCAATAAGGGAATCACAAGCCATCAAGGCACATCTAATACTGAGCGCCCATGCGCGCATGCGAACGCGTGGAAGGAATTTCAAGAATTACTTTTCAATTTGAATCAAGGACGCACGAAAGGTATTCAAGAATGTGAAGGTTTCCTAAAGGTTCTGCAGTCTCTCGAGGATAAATACAGACGTCTACGTACCGATTAGCGAGACTCTACTAAACCTGCTCATGACTTGTGAGACCTATGTAACCTAGGCTCTGATACCAACTTTCACGACCCAAACCCCGCTTTGGTCGTGATGGCGCCTCTCGTGAAGACAAGTCCAACCAACCAACTCAAATTTGCCTTTTCAAAATCAATTAAACATGAATACACAGTCTAAAAATGACTTTATAATAATAATTAGGGGAAATACAACCCAAACACGGCCCAAACTGGCTGTCACAAGTCACGAGCATCTAGAAGAGTCTAAATACAACTACAAGGCCAGTAGTATACAGAATAGAATTTAGAATCAAAGGAAGAAATTCGGTGCCGCGAACGCTGGCGGTCACCTTGCTCAGCTACGATAACAAAATCTCCAATCAGTTCAAAACCCGCTACCAGGTGAACAAATACCTACATATGCACATGAGGTGCAAGGAGTAAAGTGAGTACTCCAACTCAGTGAGTAATAAAAGTAAATAACAACTGAGCAGCGAGAAATCACTTATAACAGATCATCATGCGGTATAGAAGCAGAGAAAACCCTTTTTGAGTAAAACTGTGAAATCTTTGGAAAATTTCTTAACTCAGTTTAAGCCTCTTTTGAAAATGAATTTTTCAACGATTACGCTGCAAAACAAATAGTACAGAAAAGCACAGGATTCCGCCCCTCGGGCACAACACTCAGTTATCAGATAATACCAGAATAACAGGTAAAGATTTCAAGAAGTAGCACAACAACAGATAATGGTAGACAAATGAGATAAAGTAAACACATAAAACAATACTAGTACCGCTGCGGCGTGCAGCCCGCTCCACGTCGCGACGTGCATCCCGATCCATTTATCGTCAGCTACGCTCACTGAGGATGTGTATAGACTCCGGGAGGGGATCCTATAGCCCAAGTGCAATATCAAGCCATCTCGTGGCATCAACCAGGCTCTCGACCTCAATATCAATGTAATATTGCTGGGGTGCGCAATCCGATCCATGCTCAGTTCAAAAATTTACATAAGCCCCTTGGGCAATATTAAAATAATAGTTCTCAGCTCAAAACGTCAATAAAATATTGTTTAAATTTTCAAATCTTAGAAAGATGGCTGAGTTTGCAAAACAGTATTTAAAACTTATGACTGAGATCAGATAATATGTCAAATAATGTGGGAACAGATGATAACAATCCCTGAAGGATTCAAATGATTGGCACGAAGCCCAAATATAACAATTAAATCCAAGTGAGGATGATCTCAAATAAGTTCCAATCGAAAACACGGTAAAAACATCACTCGGGATGGACCAAGTCACAATCCCCAATAGCAAACGACCCGCACTCGTCATAGAGCGCGTGTCTTGCCTCAATATAGCGTTACGATGTGAAATTCCGGGGTTTCAAACCCTCAGGATACCATTTACAAACATTACTCACCTCGAAGCGATGAAATCTAAAGCTCGTGATGCCTCTGCCCTTCAAATCGGCCTCCACGCACGTCGAATCTATCCAAAATCAGAACGAATACGTCACAATATTGTAAGGGAACAAAACCCAAGTGAAAACAATCAATTACGAGCACAAATCCCGAAATTAGCAAAACCTGAGCCCTGGTCCCACTTCTCGAAACTCAGAAATTTTTACATCAATGGATTCCTTATCTCGCTATGAGTCCATACATATCAAAAACTCCAAAATCCGAGCTCGAATGCTCCCTCAAATCCCAATTCTCATTCAAAAAGTCAAGCCCTAATTCCTCCCCTTTTAATCAAATTTTCATGAATTTAAATGTTTTTTCTACAATTAAATGATGTTTTTATGTCATAAGACTTACCTCCAATCAATCCCGGTCGAAACCCTCTTTAATCCCCGTCCAAAAGCTCTCAAGAGTGTTCAAAAATGGTGGAAATAGACTTAACTTCGTGGAACAAAATGTTTTAAAATCTTCTGCCAGTCCCTTTCCCTCTATGCGATCGCAATGCACAAAAATTCTAGCTCCAAATTTAACACTACGCGATCACATACAGACCCTTGCGATCGCAATTCATCAGTTTCTGACCCTATGCGGTCGCAAACATAAACCCGCATTCGCATTGAACAACCAAACAACCCCTCAAAATCCTTATATGCGATCGCAATACTCCCTCTGCGATCGCATAGAGCAAAATGCTCTGCAACTGCTGATGCCTTTTTCTGCAACTTTTTATAGTCTAAACCTCCTCGTTAGCCATCCGAAATCACCCCGAGGCCCCCGGGTCCTCAATACAAAGTACCAATACATCCCAAAACGTTATCCAAACTTGTTCCAATCAACAAAACACCCCAAACAACATCAAAACCATCAATTCACATCAAATTCAAGCCTAAGTTTTTCAAAAACTTCTGGAACATGCATTTGATTAAAAAACCGGACCAAAACACCTCCGAATGACATGAAATTTTGCACACACATCCCAAATCACATAACGGAGCTACAATAACTCTCAGAATTCCATTCCGACCCTCGGATCAAAATATCACCCATCAACCGAAAATTGCCAAAATACTAGTTTCGCCAATTCAAACCAAATTCCACACTGGACCTTCAAAACCCATTCCGATCGCGCTCCTAAGTCACAAATCACCTAACGGAGCTAGCCACATCATATAAATTTCGATCCGAGTTCATATACACATAAGTCAACTCTTGGTCAAATCTTTCAAATTCAAAGCTTTCAACTAAAACTATTCTTTCAAATTCATTCCGATTTTTCTTAAACTAAAACCAACGATCTACATCAGTCATAATGCATAACATAGGGCAAGTCATGCCTGAGAACTGGTGATCAAAGTGCAAAACCTCAAAAAGGCCGGTCGGGTCGTTACATCATCCCCCACTTAACCACACGTTCGTCCTCGAACGTTCTCCAGAGTTGTTCTAGAAGCCAACCAATAGCTGAGTAACTTAACCATGCATATACCCGGGGGTGATCCCACGTCACCCTTTCTCATATAGGTCCGATAGCACAATATAACTGAAATTTCACAATCCATCCTAGTACATAAACCATAGAACCACATTTCTACTGCCGAAATCATCCACAAGATAGAAATCTCACTTCTATGCTCTGAATAAACCCGAACCAACTGTAATAACCCATATCTGCAACCTCAGTGCCATTACGTGATAAACCACATGACTCTAACGCTCGTAGCAATAACTTCTATTCACAACAGCTGTACACAACACCTAAATACCGATAGAAAACTCTTATCTGCTAGAGTCTCATTCCAATACTTTAATCTACTGCCAACGATAAATGAAACACGCAATAAACCATATCCATTTCTCAGATCAACTATTCATGAAGCCACTTCTCCTCTGATAATTACCATAGCAAATTTCCGAGCCGAACCTCACTATTTACCTTTCAACATGCTGAAATCGAATCCGTTCATATTCGTTAAAGATTCCAATGATCTCATCTAGTCCAACATAACCACTCGGGTGACATGACATATCAATAGAGGCCTAAGCCACAACTAGCACAATACGCCTACCAATAAGCAATGGTCCGATCATACTCAATCGTGAAAATGACTCAATTGAAAGGGCTGTACCTCAAGGTTGCCGATACCATCACAACACAAGGCTGAGAACCCGTCTCACATTATAGAATAGGACACACAAATCTAACCCGTAAGCTCATATCTACACATAGCCTCGCTGCAATGCCCTATCCTATCCAAACACTACTCCACATGAGACACCTCAAGTCATTATGCTCGAAATTGACAACCACGCACCATTTGATGTCTGAAACCGAAGCAAATCATTACACCCACGGTGAAACAAATAACATATACCACGCAAACCCGATAGGACATAACCGATACACCATTCACCGAGCAACACCCAATTACTCTTCCCACTCGACTTCCACTATGAACCCCAACAGAAGTGCACCGTACGTGCCTATAACCAACAATCATAACGTCTCACAACACAAAAAGCAACTCATAGACCTTCCCGATCACTAATAAGATCAACAAAGATCGAATCAACCTATCCCTCGACAATACAATTCGGTCAACCAAGCCGACTCAAGCTAGAACACACATCCATATTGGCCTGCCAACGAACTTCTTACCAAGGAAACCTGAAGTTGTTCCTTTCCACTGCTATAATTCCTACCGGCGCCATGCGATTGTGCCCGACACCAAATCAATACCAAAATTGACAACCTTGCCTGGCGACACACCCAGTCACAAGAAAGGCATTCAAAAAGTCCCTCAACACCGAAACTGAATCACCGATAGCAACCTCTACACTGACATCCATCACGAATGCCCTCTTAAGAAAGGCAATCCTTCCCAGTCATTCGCTGGGTCTTTGAAATATAACCCAACGCACCTTGCCACTCAACCCGTGGCATTTTCGGCATATCCCATGGCATAATAGTCCAGAATAACCCAACACTAAGACAACCAGTCTAAACTTCCACATCACATCCAAAATCTAACATACCAGCAAGGAAGGATCCACTCGAGCCTCCAAATCCCGATAGCCGCTACACACGATCCACAACCATAACATAGCCTGCATATGAGAACTCCCAGTCTCCAACTCCATATAGCACACGAATCATCGTACCTGATCCCAATTTTTGCCGTCCGAAAGCATATCACACCTTAAATACCCCATCATTCCACAATAGATGCTCTAAAATTTTTCTTGTGCCACCAAGCAAACCCGAATATCACCAGTCGATCTAACAAGAAAGTTCCACAATACCGCTGAAGTGCCATCAACTTAATCATATTGCCCTATTTCTAAAACATATACTCTTGTCAAATCACTTGCAAATAGCAGTACCATTTTCTTTGACTATCTGAGGCTACCCGCTGCCTAAGTGCTTTACGAACCCCCTTTCAGAACTGAACTATAACCTAACACACGCAAGTCTCGGTCCTCCACAACATACCGTATATACCATACCACCCGAGGATAACATGAAAACCTTATCTCCCTTCCGAGCCACAGACGCCTACACACTCAACTAGTCAAGAATTTCCATTGGCCCCATCTAGAAGAAAATCATTGTACATCCCATGCTCCGCACACCCATAGAAAATACACATCTCCAAACCACAGTAAACCCAACAAGAACTCTTCCAATTCCATTTGCATCAACTAACTGCCAGGACTGAATCCTTCTAACTAGACCAAGCTAAGCAAGCTGTCGAAACCCAAGAGCATTGCTGCAAGATACTTGTACAAACTCATTACCTCGAACACATACAAAGAATTAATCATACCCTTACCATGACGATCCGGTCTACTATCAAGCTACTCCATCTATCTAACTCTCTTCTGATTCGTATTCAACTTGATATTTCCCCTTGCTGTAGTACCACAATTCCTCAACCCAGGTTTACCACATGAGACCAAAGCATAAAACCACACCGACTAAGATCCATAAGCCGCTGAATACTCTCTCAACTATTCCCAGAAGCACCACATTCCAGAATACTTTACTCTGAAGAACTTCCTGTGAATCTAAATCTGTTACCTTTACTTTCCTGACACTGATATTTAAAATCCCACAATTAACATAGAAATACCACAAATCTGGACCTCTTCCAATGAAAACACAGTTTCTAACCACATACTCAACTTTAAGGTGCCTAATTGTTCCTTGTAGAATCTTGAACACATTTGAACTATTCTAGAGAGTAATTCACTCTTATTCAAATTGCAATTTATCTGACCCAGCGAACAGAACCACCCGTGCCTTATTGGCACTCCGACACCGCAGAATGAAATCATTATCCCAATACAACCCAGCAACTTCCTGCTTTATGCACCGAGCATTCTTTACCAACAACCACTTAAGACATTCTGTAATTCTCTTACCCTATGAAGCATAATGTAACCTTTGTCAAACTCTTCTTTTACTCGATCCATTCTCGGTCTCAATTTCTGCAATTTATAGCTAATTCATTCGCACGCCTCAAACTGGAACCACTTAGCACCTAACCGTGCAATGAACTGCTCACGACAGACTCCCCTACTTGGCTCGAAGCCATAGATCAAGATATACTCAAACACTTTTACTCTATTGATGCCACAATGCCATAGTGAGATTAAACTCAAATCATTTGTAAGCTTGTGAAAACACAAATCACGTAGTACTATAAATCTTTTGCAAATCTCGCATTCATCCCAGCAACAATTAAGCCCACTCTCTTAAGCGACCAGAAATTCCAAATTTAAATACGTACTTTTCCATTACACATGGGGTCTTCTAACATACACATAAGGATCACACCACTTCAGAACACTCCGCAGGAGATAACCCACCCGCTTCGCCTCAATATAACATTTCTGTTTACCTTCCACCGTCATACACATTACACAGTCACTTAGTCTTCCCGAGTCTGAATTCATACCTCAACATGAAATCTACCTCACTCCCACCTAGGGGACTTGCAAAGATTCTTCACACGCCCATAACTCGGAGCTACACATCCAATCACAATGGAACTCATACACTTAATAGTTTACCTATCATCCAATATATCTTCCTTGACACTTCCAGGTCATATAGAAACATCATGCAGTACTAACATATTCTTCACATAGCTATCCAGCCGCCATTCCTACTATTAGGGACAATACTGAACATATGAGTTCAAAACACTTGCTCACACGATCAACACCTTGGTGCTCAAGCCAAAGGCAAAGATCCGGCCTCAAGTCCTTCAGACTGGCCCAACATCAACTCACAGAGATCACGTCTCGCCCCTCAATAAGGGAATCACAAGCCATCAAGGCACATCTAATACTGAGCGCCCATGCGCGCATGCGAACGCGTGGAAGGAATTTCAAGAATTACTTTTCAATTTGAATCAAGGACGCACGAAAGGTATTCAAGAATGTGAAGGTTTCCTAAAGGTTCTGCAGTCTCTCGAGGATAAATACAGACGTCTACGTACCGATTAGCGAGACTCTACTAAACCTGCTCATGACTTGTGAGACCTATGTAACCTAGGCTCTGATACCAACTTTCACGACCCAAACCCCGCTTTGGTCGTGATGGCGCCTCTCGTGAAGACAAGTCCAACCAACCAACTCAAATTTGCCTTTTCAAAATCAATTAAACATGAATACACAGTCTAAAAATGACTTTATAATAATAATTAGGGGAAATACAACCCAAACACGGCCCAAACTGGCTGTCACAAGTCACGAGCATCTAGAAGAGTCTAAATACAACTACAAGGCCAGTAGTATACAGAATAGAATTTAGAATCAAAGGAAGAAATTCGGTGCCGCGAACGCTGGCGGTCACCTTGCTCAGCTACGATAACAAAATCTCCAATCAGTTCAAAACCCGCTACCAGGTGAACAAATACCTACATATGCACATGAGGTGCAAGGAGTAAAGTGAGTACTCCAACTCAGTGAGTAATAAAAGTAAATAACAACTGAGCAGCGAGAAATCACTTATAACAGATCATCATGCGGTATAGAAGCAGAGAAAACCCTTTTTGAGTAAAACTGTGAAATCTTTGGAAAATTTCTTAACTCAGTTTAAGCCTCTTTTGAAAATGACTTTTTCAACGATTACGCAAATGAATGCAAAACAAATAGTGCAGAAAAGCACAGGATTCCACCCCTCGGGTGCAACACTCAGTTATCAGATAATACCTAAATAGCAGGTAAACATTTAAAGAAGTAGCACAACAACAGATAAAAACAGACAAATGAGATAAAGTAAACACATTAAATAATACTAGTACCGCTGCGGCGTGCAGCCTGCTCCATGCTGCGGCATGCAGGTCGATCCATTTATTATCGATGACGCTCACTAGGGGTGTGTACAGACTCCAAGAGGGGCTCCTATAACCCAAGCACAATATCAAGCCATCTCGTGGTATCAATCATGCTCTCAGCCTCAATATCAATGTAATACTATTGTGACACGCAACCCGATCCATGCTCAGTCCAGAAATTTACATAAGCCACTCGGGCAATATTAAAATAATAGTTCTCAGCTCAAAACGTCAATAAAGTGTTGTTTAAGTTTTTAAATCTTAGAAAGATGGCTGAGTTTGCAAAACAGTATTTAAGACTTAGGACTGAGATCAGATAATATGTCAAATAATATGGGAATAGATGATAACAATCCCTGAAGGATTCAAATGATTGGCACGAAGCCCAAATATAACAATTAAATCCAAGTAAGGATGATCTCAAATAAGTTCTAATCGAAAACACGATAAAAACATCACTCGGGATGGACCAAGTCACAATCCCTAATAGCAAACGACACCGCACTCGTCATAGAGCGCGTGTCTCACCTATATATAGCATTACAATGTGAAATTCCGAGGTTTCAAACCCTCAGGATATCATTTACAAACATTACTCACCTCGAACCGGCGAAATCTAAAGCTCGCGATGCCTTTGCCCTTCAAATCGGCCTCCACGCGTGTCGAATCTATCCAAAATCAGAACGAATACATCACAATATGCTAAGGGAATAAAACCCAAGTTAAAACAATCAATTACAGGCACAAATCCCGAAATTAGCAAAACCTGAGCCCCAGGACCACTTCTCGAAACTCAAAAATTTTTACTTCAATGGATTCCTAATCTCGCTACGAGTCCATACATATCAAAAACTCCAAAATCCGAGCTCGAATGCTCCCTCAAATCCCAATTTCTCATTCAAAAAGTCAAGCCCTAATTCCTCCCCTTTTAATCAAATTTTCATGAATTTAAATGTTGATTCTACAATTAAATGATGTTTTTAGGTCATAAGACTCACCTCCAATCAATCTCGGTCGAAACCCTCTTTAATCCTCGTCCAAAAGATCTCAAGGGTTTTAAAAAATGGTGGAAATATAATTAACTTCGCGAAACAAAATGTTTTAAATCCTTCTGCCAGGTCCCTTTCACTCTATGCGATCGCAGCCCCAGGCTTGCGATCGCAATGCACAAAAATTCCAACTCCAAATTTAACACTATGCAATCACATACAGACCCCTGCGATCGCAATTCATCAGTTCCTGACCCTATGCAGTCGCAAACATAAACCTGCGTTAGCATTGAACAGCCAAAAAACCCCTTTAAATCCTTATATGCGATCTCAATACTCCCTCTGCGATCGTATAGAGCAAAATGCTCTGCAACAGCTGATGCCTTTTTCTGCAACTTTTCATAGTCCAAATCTCCTCGTTAGCCATCCAAAATACCCCGAGGGCCCCGGGACCTCAATCCAAAGTACCAATACATCCCAAAAAATTATCTAAACTTGTTCCAATCAACAAAACACCTCAAACAACATCAAAACCATCAATTCACTTCGAATTCAATCCTAAGTTTTCCAAAAACTTTCGGAACACGCATTTGATGAAAAACCCAACCAAAACACCTCCGAATGACATAAAATTTTGCACACACATCCCAAATCACATAATGGAGCTACAAAAACTCTTGGAATTCCATTTCGACACTCGGATCAAAATCTCACCCATCAACCAAAAATTGCCAAAATACTAGTTTCGCCAATTCAATCCAAATTCCATACCGGACCTTCAAAACCCATTCTGATCGTGCTCCTAAGTCAAAAATCACCTAATGGAGCTTGCCACATCATAAAAATTTCGATCCGAGTTCATATACACTTAAGTCAACTCTTGTTCAAATCTTTCAAATTCAAAGCTTTCAACTAAAACTATTCTTTCAAACTCATTCCGATTTTCCTGAAACCAAAACCAATGATCTACATCAGTCATAATGCATAACACGGGGCAAGTCATGCCCGAGAACTAGCGATCAAAGTGTAAAAGCTCAAAATGACTGGTCGGGTCATTTTATATATATATATATATATATATATAAATATATATATATATATATATATATTTATATGTTGGATCTGGCTGCACAACACAACGATATAGCGCTTGGGCTGTAGGAGCCCCTCCAGAGTCTGCACACCCCCAATGAGTGCAGTCGACTATATATATATGGATCGGGTTGCATGCCGCAACGATATATGGATCAGGATGCGCACCCATCGGTTACTATATGGTACCTATTGAGCGTGAGTGTTGAGTGTGAGCGCTGAATGGTAGGAGTTGAGTCACGAGTAACTGAGAGGCTAGCCCGAGGGGCGATAGATATATACATGCACATGAGTGATGTTTGCCTGAGGGGTCTGATTATGAACTTATTAATTTTTACTTATCTTTAGAGTGAGTTTCTATTGAATATGTTGATTTAATGATTGTTTTCACTCATCTTTATACTGAGCCTTTGTCGAAAATGTTAGATAAATATTTTAAACAACTTTCATTACTGCTGGGTTTATGAGATGTTCAGAACTTATTCACTGATTTGGCTTTTGTTATTTCCACTGAGATTTTCTTGTTAGGAGGTGTTTGTGACTCCTATTTTGCCCGGGGGGCTGTTTATGAACTATG
>MU755699.1:67675-131324 GCA_026770625.1 Nicotiana glauca | reverse complement strand
TATATATATATATATATATATATATAAATATATATATATATATATATATATATTTATATGTTGGATCTGGCTGCACAACACAACGATATAGCGCTTGGGCTGTAGGAGCCCCTCCAGAGTCTGCACACCCCCAATGAGTGCAGTCGACTATATATATATGGATCGGGTTGCATGCCGCAACGATATATGGATCAGGATGCGCACCCATCGGTTACTATATGGTACCTATTGAGCGTGAGTGTTGAGTGTGAGCGCTGAATGGTAGGAGTTGAGTCACGAGTAACTGAGAGGCTAGCCCGAGGGGCGATAGATATATACATGCACATGAGTGATGTTTGCCTGAGGGGTCTGATTATGAACTTATTAATTTTTACTTATCTTTAGAGTGAGTTTCTATTGAATATGTTGATTTAATGATTGTTTTCACTCATCTTTATACTGAGCCTTTGTCGAAAATGTTAGATAAATATTTTAAACAACTTTCATTACTGCTGGGTTTATGAGATGTTCAGAACTTATTCACTGATTTGGCTTTTGTTATTTCCACTGAGATTTTCTTGTTAGGAGGTGTTTGTGACTCCTATTTTGCCCGGGGGGCTGTTTATGAACTATGTTTTGACCAAGGGGTAGATTATGGTTTTTAAATCTTTTATTCATAATGGTATTGAAACCCTATTGAATCTGTCGGAAGTCATTTTAAATGATTTTTTCCAAAATCTGGATTTTAAAAGAGGCGATTGACTCGTATTCTAATTTAGCAGCCCTTGTGCTTATTGAGTATAACATAAATGTGGATTCATTATTTCCTACCGCTCAATATTTATTTACTCTTATTACTTACTAGGTTGGAGTACTCACATTACTCCATGCACCTCGTGTACAGATTTAGATATTTCGAAACCCAGTAGCGGGTGTTGGTTGCTCAGATGTGGCATCATCAGAGTTAGCAAGGTGACTGCACGTCGTTCGCAACACCGTTTCCTTTCTCTCATTTTCATTGATGTACTTAGTACGTTTCACTATTTTTTTGTATTCAAACCTTGGTAGATGCTCATTGTGAGCACGTGATTTTTTCCCTATATGAATTACTTCCATAATTTCAAATAAAATAATATTTTTTTATTATTTGCAATTTTGTGGATTGTTATGGCATTTTCTGTTATTATTTGCATATTGTCTGTGCTTGCTTATGAAAAATACAAGAATATGTCGCATTTGCATTTAGGATTTAACTTTGTATTTTTAAGAATTAATTAGTAATTAGTGGTTTTATAAAAATGAGAAAATCACAAAAATAGTTTAGTTGCATTTCTTAATTTTTATTTTTAAGTAGTTTTTCTTTTAATTAATTTTTTTATTAATTGTGATAATTATTATGTAGGTTTAATTAGTGTTTTTGATAGTTTATTAGGTTTTAGGACTTAATTCAGATTTTAACTTAAGAAGAAAAAGAGAATTTTGGAAAAATTAAAAGAAAATAGAAAATTGAAAAGAAAAGGAAAACAAAGTGGTTTTTGAATCAGATTTTTGGGAATTATTTAAATTCCAAATTTCCAGGCCCAATTCCCCCTCACCCATTAAATCTCAGCCCAATTCTGCCCCAAAATACGCGATCCAAGTGCCCAGTCCCCAGACCACTGAAATGACGTAGTATAGAGGCGTTACTACGTCGTTACGAGTTCTCTAATGTCAAAATGATCCTGAACCTTCACCCCTCATCATCCAACAGTTGTGGATCTATCTCTTGTTTTAGTTAAAACTGTCCGAAAATTTGAGAGACCTAAGACTCAGTTCACCATCCTCGTATCTCACCTCTCTATCTTCTGCCACCACAAGAAGCCGCCGAAAATCGCCCTACGACGGCAGCGAGTTTCCAATCTCAACCAAAATTACGCCACAGACCCAGCTTGACCCCATCTCCCCAAATCTCAAACCAGCCTTCCTCAAATCTAGCTGAAACTTCTCGAATCCTAGATCTAGAGTTATGCCCTAGAAGCCAAAGTCGAAACCCGTTTATGCAAGGGTATCTCTCCAGTGTCTATAAACGCTCAAGGCTAGTTTTATCACAAAGCGATGTTATTCGCCTGTTCTTGACAAAGAACAGATGATTAATATTGTTTTGCAGTTTAAATCGGAAGGTCAGTCGAGGTCGAGCCTGATTCCAGTGAGTGACTTTATTTTTTTCTTTTCTTTTATTATTCTGTTTCCTCAGCTCTTGTTCCTCTCCTCCTTTTCTCTTTCTTTCTAGTTACACAATTTAAAATCTGGACAAGTTTTTAGATAGAATCCATTATTGTCCTTTTTTATTTCTTTTAACCTTTCTTTTTCAAGTTTTGTTCTACGAGTTTTCTAGCTTGGTTTGTTTAAATTCGTTAAGTTAATTTCTATGTTCTTTGTTTGTTTGGCTGTCTTGTTTAAGTTTAGCCCTTTAATTTAGCTTGGGTTTGGTGAAATTGTGTGCTGTTTGGGCCATGAATTCGTTTCACAATTCATTCCAAAGAAATCCAGACCAATTTTTGAGCCCAAGCCTGGTTTTGTTGTTGGATCGTTTGACCCATGACCCATTTAGTTTCCTGCAGTAAAATCAGGGGCATCAAGGGGTGTTTTGGTCATTGGAGGGTTTGGAATATTTTCTGTTATGGGGGAAGCTTCTAGGGGATAAGGGTAGGTTCACATATGAAGAGATAAGAGAGAGTTTAGATATTTTTAATGGGGAAAAGAGGGGTATTTCAGCAATTCAGTTTAAACTTAGGGTATGAATTGAACAAGAAGATAATTAAAAAGGGCAAAATTGAGAACTAAAACCTGAAAGGTTGCCATATTTGCTTTCCTATAAGCAGCCTTTCATGCCTTAAAAGGCAGACCTTAAGAGGGAAAAACCAGAGAAAAATAGAAGACGGCTGAATTTTTTTAGTAAAACACTGTTCCATTGATTTCTTTGGTAATTTCTGAAGCTTTCCAAGTGTGAAACGATTTTTTGTTTAATATGGGACTAAAATGGGTTGCGTTTTGGGTATGTGGAAGCTTGGTTTGAACTATTTGGTTCGAATGCTGTTTCACTACTGAGATCAAAGCTGAATTCTGCTGCTATTGATTGCTGATCCGTCACTTCTTTTGTTTCCTTTTCCCATTTCCAGGTATTCTTTAGCTCTATGGATATCACCTAATATGCAATTCAAAGCATGGATTCGAAAATAAGATGAAATGTGGTGCCGTTTTATTGAATTTCACCATTCCTCCCTTCAATTTCACGATCAACATGCAATATCCAGATTCTGATTTATGTAGTTATCACTATGTAGTTTGTAATTGAAATCTGAATCATATTAGCCTAGTATATGTTGTCTACTTATGGTTTTACCTCAGATTCTATAATCAGCGTTAGATGTTTCTTTGTGTGGTCTTCTTTATTTCTGCTTTTGAGTTTGTTTGTGTTAATGGATGAATCGAGAGTTGGCTCGTTTGGTTTACATAAGTTGGACAATCATGAATACTTGGATAACACCTTCTTTAACTGGATGAGTAATAGACTTTGGGTCTTGTAAACTTGAGCATTTTGTCAGAGTATTTGGTTTGGAGTTTTTTTTTTTGTGAATTTGAGTCTTAACCTGTTTAGTCATTAAAATTGTTATTTGCTGTATGATGGATCTATGATTGAAGTCAAGTTTTGCTTTACTGTCATGGAAAATGATTCTGAAATTGTTCCTTGCTCTAGATCATGATGGTTTTAAGCTTGGGTGCTTGACTAGATCCTTTGGGGTACTTAATCAATTGCTTAAGTGTAAGGATTTCATCCTGTTAGTGTTTTAATGGCTGTCAAGTTGTGAGTGATTTAATGATTATCTCATGAATCTGTTTGGACTCAAAATGGTTTGAATGGTTGTTAGTTTAATGTTAGTAATTGTTGCAATGACTTAAGCAGTAATCAATCATGACGATTTAGTGGTTAATTTCTTAGGAGTTGTTAAGTTTTGCTTCCCTGTTTGGTATTTAAAATTGTGTGTAGGTTGATTTTGTTTCAGTAGAATAGTCTTAGTTAATACATTATTCAGGTTAAATTGAACGTTTGAAAGTAAGATTACTTGTTTCTTGTTTGCTAAAATCGAATTTTCAGAACCTTGCTTCTTTGAAATCTGCTCTTTGTCGAAGTTCTTTGTGACTGACTATGGGATCCATGCTTGTATTTAATTTGTTTGTGCGCTAAGTTATGCCATTGCAGGGACTCGATCCTGAGTTCCTGCTTTTCAGTTACAATGTGACCACAAATTTGGGCTTCCTTTTGGGCTTACTCTTAGCCGCGTGAAATTAGTGAATCAGGATTGCATAAGTCATTGGGCTCACTGGGCCCAGGATCGAGACTGTTGAGATCAAATACCGAGCCAAGTAGTTCTTCAATTTAGGGTTTGCTAATTACTTAAGGGGTTTGGAATTTTCTTTAAAATAAAAGTTGTACGACTCTATTTAATTAATTAGTTGGTTTTCTTTTTCAAAATTAGATTGGAGGTGTGCCATGCCAATCAAAATGACAATTGCACGACCCTCATTTTAATTAATATTGTATTGATCCTTAGGATTTGAGGCGTTCCGTTTAGCTAAATCCCACGGCCCTCGCAAATTGCAAACGCATAGTCATTTTAGGCGCGTTATTTTAATAAGCGATTTCCTTAAACTCGGGTGTGCATTTATGTGACCCAAATCCAAATCTCAACAATATTAAAATATGTCAAAAGCCACGGGTGTATTTATGTGATGTGGTTCGAGACGTGTTTTAATAACGTTGCAATCTTCTCTAAAAAATAAATAAAAGCGGTTAAAGTTAAAATTTGCACATAGGTTCATAATTGTTTAAAATCAGATAATTAAGTTGAATATAATATTTTAGCGACAGTGCTAGAACCACAGAACTCGGGAATGCCTAATACCTTCTCCCGGATTAACAGAATTCCTTATTCGGATTTCTGGTTCATGGACTGTTAAACAGAGTCATTATTTTCCTCTATTAGGGATTTTAAACCGGTGACTTGTGATACCATAAATCTCCCAAGTGGCGACTCTGAATCTTTCAATAGTAAATCCTTTTTCGATTGTCCTTTAATTGGAAAAACTCTCTTATGCCCTTTCAGGGTGTAGGAAAAAGCAGGTGTGACAGCTCTGGCGACTCTGTTGGGGAAAAGAACCCAAAATCTTTGGTTCAGGGTTCAGAACTCGAGCTTAGATAAATTGTTATATTTGGCTTCATCTGATTTTGTTACATGTTTGGGCCTAATGTGCTAAGTGATGCTTTTACCTCTTTGATATTATTTGAACTATATATAAACTGCTACAAAACCCTTCTCTTCTCATCTTTGGGGATGTGCTCGCTGGTTGAGACTCCCTATTCTATTAGTGTCATACCGTGAAATAAGAAAGAGGTTTGGACAAGTTACTAAGCCGGATGGCCTTTTGGTTCCCGGTATGTAGCCCCTCCTTGACTCGAGTTGTCTGCTCAGGTACACAGTCTAGAACACATACCCAGATTTTGAACCTAGAATAACTCAGCCTCATGCCGGATCTCTAGTAGGAGTATTTGTTTGCATCATGTGCATTTGACTTTGGAGACTCAACACAGGCGTTGGGTCTGTCTAGGACAAATGTACCTGAAATATAAAGACCATTATGATGCATCTTACTTGCTACTTATGCATTCATTTGCTTTGGATTTGCATGTTGACCGGCTTATAATGAAAATTTAGAAAAGTTAATGAGAAGGCTGAGAGGGATAAGTGTCTGTTTTGAAAAATCGATGTCCCAAAACATACCGAAACTCTGCCAAAATTTTGAAAAAAAGAGAATTTTTTGTGGTTTATAAAGAAAAGAAAAAAAAGGAAAATCTTTGTGTTTTTAGAAAGAAAGAAAATAGTTGGATTTATTTTGTCAAAATTGCCCGAACTACGCCAGCTTGATTCTCACAGGGCGTGAGATACGTAGGCAACCCCCATCGGGTCCAACTTCTTTTTTGCAAAATAGCCCAAAAAGAACAAAAAAATTTATTTTTATTATAAATAGGTAAGGTGATGCTTTATTGTCATGGAAAATGATTCTGAAATTGTTCCTTGCTATAGATCATGAAGGTTTTAACCTTGGGTGCTTGACTATATCCTTTAGGGTACTTAATCAATTGCTCAAGTGTAAGGATTTCATCCTGTTAGTGTTTTAATGGCTGTCAAGTTATGGGTGGTTTAATGATTATCGCATGAATTTGTTTGGACTCCAAATGGTTTGAAATGGTTTTTAGTTTAATGTTAGTAATTGTTGCAATCACTTAATGAGTAATCAGTCATGACAATTTAGTGGTTAATTTCTTAGGAGTTGTTAAGTTTTACTTCCCATGTTTGGTATTTAAAATTGTGTGCAGGTTGATTTTGTTTTAGTAGAATAGTCTTCGTTTATACATTATTCAGGTTAAATTGAATGCTTGAAAGTAAGATTACTTGTTGCTTGTTTGCTAAAATCGAATTTTCAGAACCTTGCTTCTTTGAAATATGCTCTTTGTCGAAGTTCTTTGTGACTGACTATGGGAGCCATGCTTGTATTTAATTTGTTCGTGTGCTGAGTTATGCCACTGCAGGGACTCGATACTGAGTCCCTGCTTTTCAGTTAAAATATGCCCTTAAATTTGGGCTTCCTTTTGGGATTACTCTTAGCCATGTGAAATTAGTGAATTAGGATTGCATAAATCATTGGGCTCACTGGGCCCAAGCTCGAGACAGTTGAGATCAAATGCCGAGCCAAGTAGTTCTTCAATTCAGGGTTTGCTAAATAATTAAGGGGTTTGGAATTTTCTTTAAAATAAAAGTTATACGACTCTCTTTAATTAATTAATTGGTTTTCTTTTTCAAAATTAGATTGGTGGTATGCCATGCCAAACTAAATGACAATTGCATGACCCTCGTTTTAATTACTATTGTATTGATCCTTAGAATTCGAGGCGTGTTGTTTAGCTAAATCCCATGGCCCTTGCAAATTGCAAACACATAGTCATTTTAGGCGCGTTATTTTAATAAGCGATTTCCTTATACACGGGTGTGCATTTACGTGACTCAAATCTGAATCTCAACGATGTTAAAATATGTCAAAATCCACAGGTGCATTTATGTGATGTGGTTCGAGATATGTTTTAATAACGTTGCAATCTTCTCTAAAAAATGAATAAAAGCAGTTAAAGTTAAAATTTGCACATAGGTTCATAATTGTTTAAAATCTGATAATTAAGCCGAATATAACAATTGAGCGACCATGCTAGAACCACGGAACTCGGGAATGCCTAACACCTTCTCCCAGTTTAACAAAATTCCTTACTCGAATTTCTGGTTCGCAGACTATTAAACAGAGTCATTCTTTTCCTTGATTCAGAATTTTAAACCGGTGACTTTGGACACCATAAATCTCCCAAGATGCGACTTTGAATCTTTCACTAATAAATCCCGTTTCGATTGTCCTTTAATTAGAAAAACTCCCTTATGCCCTTTCGGTAGGAAAAAGGAGGTGTGACACTCATGACTAGTGACACCCCAATGTCGGGCTTGTGTAATTATTCGGCATTTTCTTTTAAATGTTCATTATGAGATAAATGGTTTATAAGTGGTATAAAAATAGATTTTAATGGAAAATGGTTGACTTGGGGAATTGTGTCGGTTGGCTTTGTCTCACGAGAGGCGCCATCGTGACCGGGTCCGGTTTGGGGTCGTGACAAGTTGGTATCAGAGCCTAGGTTACATATGTCTCTGGAGTCATGAGCAGGTTTAGTAGAGTCTCGCGGATCGGTACGAAGACGTCTGTATTTATCCTCGACAGGCTCCATAACCTTTAGGAAAACTTCACATTCTTGAATTCTTATCGTGCGTCCTTTGATTCAGCTTGAAATATAACTCTTTGAATTCCTTCCACGCGTTCGTGCGTGTGCATGAGCGCTCAGTATCAGATTTGCATCGATGGCTCGTGATTCCCTGATCGAGGGGTGAGATATGATCTCTGTGTGTTGATTTTGGGCCAGTCTGGAATACTTAAGGCCAGATTTTTGCCTATAACTTGAGCACCAATGTGTTAATTATGCGAGTGCGTGTTTCTGGATCTATATGTGCTGTTGTGTCCCTATTAAGGGAAGTGATGACTGGATAGTTACGTGACGAGCATGATGTGACTGAGAGATGTATTCATATGATTTGGAAGCGACGAGAAAGGTCTACTGGAGGATAGACGAACTATTAGGTGCTTGATTTCCATCTTGATTCGAGGTATAGCCCCGAGTTATGGGCGTGTGAATAATCTTTCCATGTTTCCTTGTGGGAGTGAAGTAAAACAATTTCATTATGCGATATGAGTTCAGACTCAGGAAGACTAAGTGACTGCGTAATGTTTATGACGGTTGAAGGTATACAGAAATGTTAGTTGGAGGTAAAGTAAGTGGGTTATCTCCTATGGAGTGTTCTGAGGTTGTGTGATCCTTATGTTGTCTATTAGAAGATATCATTTACAAGTGAAAAATATGTGTTGAAATTTAAATTTGGGTCGCTTAAGAGAGTGGGCTTGACTGTTGTGTGGATGAATGCAAGATTTGTAGAAGATTTAAAGTACCAGACGGTCTATGTTTCATGAGCATATGAAGGATTGAGTTTAATCTCACTATGGTATTATGACAACAATAGGGTATATGCGTTATAAGTTATTGTGTGTGTTTTGGTCTAAGGCTTCGAGCCAAGTGGGGGAGTCTGCTATTGATTAGGTGATTGCACGGTTATGTGCTATGTTAGTTCTAGTTTGAGGCATACTGGTAAATCAGTTATAGCTTATGGAGATTGAGACCAAGGTTGTCTCGAGTAAAGAATTTTTTTTGATAAATGTTATGTCATGCTTTATAGGTATAAGAGAATCTCAGAATGTCTTGAGTTTTTATTGGTAAAAGATGCTCGGTACACAGAGCAGGAAGTTGCTTGGTTGTATTGGGATGAGGTTGCATTATGCAGTGTCTGAAGTGCTAATGAGGCACAAGTTGTTCGGTTCTTTTGATCAGGCTAATTGCGGTTTGAGTAGAGTGGATGACTTGCGAGAATGGTCCTAATGTGTTCAAGATTCTACATATAACAATTGGGTATTTTAAAGTTGCATATGTGGTTAGAAACTGAGTTTTCATTGGAAGATGTCAAGACTTGTGGTTTTTTCTATAAATTGTGGGATTCTATGTATCAGTATTAGGAAGGTAAAGGTAACGAATTTAGATTCATAGGAAGTCTCTTCAGAGTAATGTATTTTGAAGGTTGTGCTTTTAGGGATATTTAAGAGAGTATTCAATGACTTATGAGTCTTAGACGGTGTGGTTTTGTGCTTGGGTCTCGTGTGGTAAGTCTGGGTTAAGAAATTGTGATGTTATAACAAGAAGGAGTATCAAGTTGAAGGTAAGTCAGAAGGGAGCTCGGATAGATGGGATAGCTTGGTAGTGGCCCAGATCGGTTTGGTAAGGATATGGTTAGTTCTTTGGATGCCTATGAGGTAATGAGTTTATACAGGTGTTTAGCGACAATGCTCTTGGGTTTCAGTGGTCTGCATAGCGTGGTTGAGTTAAAAGGATTCAGTCTTGACGGTTTAGTTTGTGCAAATGAAATTCAGAGAGTTCTTGATGGCTTTCTGTCACGGTTAGAGATGTATTTTTTCTATGATCATGAGGAGCATGAGATGTATAGTGTTTTTCTTCTAGATGGGATCAATGGAAAGTTCTTGGTTAGTTGAGTACATAGTTTCTTGTGGCTCGTAAGGGATATGAAGTTCTCATGATATCCTAGGATGGTATGGCACATGCGATATGTTATGGAGGATGGAGAATTGCGTGAGTAAGGTTACAATTCAGCTCTAAAAGGAAGGACATAAAATTCTTAGGCAGCACGAGCAATTCCAGATGATTAAGGAAAAGGTACTGTTGATTTGTATGGCTTGATGAGGTATACATTTTAGAAAGGGAGATGTGTTTGAGTTATGGATGCTTTATTGATATTACGGCACTATCTTGTCTTACCGACTGATGATATACGAGTTTGCTAGGTGGCACAGAAGTATTATAGGTGTACCTCTCATGGGATGATTGAGTATTAGAGGTGTGTTGTATATTCAAGCGGCGAAATTGGGATCAGATATGGTAATTCATGTGCTTTGTGGACTTGGAGACTGGAAGTTCTCATAAGTAGGTTAGCTCGTGGTTGAGGACGGTAAAGATGTGGGTAAGTGAGTCAGATGATAGTATGTGCTATAATTCAGACATTGTGAACCTTCAGAGGGTTATTTATCTGTTGTGAGTGACTAGAGTTGGTGTATGGTTCATTAGTAGACTTATATGGATGCGCGTTCTGCATCGGGACGGCTTTGTTGACCCCGAATTGTATTATTGAGGGATGTGTTGATTCGATTGGTATTGAGCTTATTAGTAATCTGGGGAGGTCTATGAGTCACCTTTCTATGTTGCGAGGTGTTATGATTTGTTGGTTATAGGCACATATGGTGCAGTTCTATTGGGGTCTCATAGTGGGAGTCAAGCGGGAGAAGTATTGGATATTGCTTTGCGGATGGCGCATCGGTTATGTCCTTCGGGTTGTGTGGTGTTATGTATTTACTTCACCGTGGTTATGATGATTTACTTTGGTTCTAGACATCAATTGTGTGTGGTCGTCAATTTCGAGCAGAGTGACTTGAGGTGTTTTATGTGGAGCAGTGTTTGGGTAGGGTCGGCATTGCAACGAAGTTATTTGGAGGTATGACCTTGCGAGTTAGATTCGTATGTTCTGTTCCTATGATGTGAGATGGGTTCTCAGCCTTGTGTTCTGGTGGTACTGGTGAGATTGAGGTACAACTCTTTCATTTGAGCCGTTTTCATGCTTTGAGTATGTTCAAACTGTTGCTTATTGGGGTGCGTATTGTGCAAGTTGCGGCTTAAGCCTGTATTGATGTGTCATGTCACCAAAGTAGTGTTGGATTAGAGGAGATCGTTGGGGTCATTAATAAATACGAACTGATTTGATTTCAACATATTGGAAGGATAATATCAAGGTTCGGCTCAGAAAATTTGCTATGGTATTTGCCAAGGAAGAAGTTTAATGAATGGTTGATCGGGAAAATGGTTATGGCTTACCGCGTGTTTTAGGGATCATTGGCAGAATATGAAAGTGTTGGGATGAGACTTTAGTTGATAAGAGTTTTTCTATCGGTATTCGGGTTCTATGTGCAACTGCTGTAAATAGAAGTTATCGTTACCAGCGTTTGAGTTATGTGGTTTATCATGGAATTGCATCCGAGGTTGCAGTCATGGTTTGTTATAGCCGGTTCAGACTTATTCAGAATATAGATGTGAGATTCCGATCTTGTGAATGATGTCCGAAGTGAAAATGTGGTTTTAAGGCTTATAGGCTAGGTTGGAATGTGAAAAATGCAGTTTCATTGTGTTATCGGACCTATATGAGATAGGGTAACGTGGGATAACCCCGAGTATATGCATGGTAAGGTTATTCAGTGATTGGTTGGCTTTTAGAACAACTTTGGGCACGTTCGAGGACAAACGTATGTTTAAGTGGGGGAGGATGTAACGAGTTGACCAGTCGTTTTGAGCTTTTGCACTTTGCTTACCAGTTCTCAGGCATGACTTGCCCCGTGTGATGTATTATGACTTATGTAAATCGTTGGTTTTGGTTTTCAGGGTAATCAGAATGAATTTGGAAGAACAGTTCTCAGTTGAAGCATGAAATTTAAAAGGTTTGACCAAGTTTTGACTTTTTAGTATTCGATATTGCATTTGGATTTCTATGATTTGGTTAGCTCTGTTAGGTGATTTTGGACTTGGGAGCGCATTCAGAATGTATTTTGGAGGTCCATGGTAGATTTTGGTTCGAATTGGCGAAATTAGAAATTTGGCATTTTCCGGTTGGCAGTGGAAATTTTGATATAGGGGTCAGAAATGGGAGTAGGACCGTTGTGTCATTTTTGATGTGTGTGTAAAATTTCAGGTCATTCAGACGAGGTTTGATAGACTTTTTGATCGAATTCGAAATTCGGAAGTTTTGGAATTCTTAGGCTTTAATCCGAGGGTGATTTGATGTTTTGATATTGTTTTGAGCGTTACGAAGGTTAGAACAAGTTTGAATTATGTTATGGGGTGTGTTGGCATGTTTGGTCGGGGTCCCATGAGGCACGGATATGTTTTGAAAGATTTTTTGGAAGATTTTGGCGTTTTGAACATAAGCATGTAATGATCAAAAGGTTCATTTTTAGTTCTAGAGATCGAAATTTGATTTTGAGACTTCTGGAATTTTGATAATGAATTATAGGAGTGATATGGAAAGTTTGGTCTAATTTCATCAAGTCGCGATTGGGTTTTTGACGCGAATCATGAGTTAATTATTTAACGAGCGAAATAGATATCGCATTGAGAAAACGAGTTCCGAATTGAGTTTCGATTAAAGGACTATGTTCGTATCATTATTTGTGACTCATAGGAACAGAAATCATCGAATTCCGAGTTTGTATGATGGAGTTAGAGCCCTTTTAGTGAAATTAAAGACTATTGGTACATCAGATCTGGTGTGCACCTGTAGCGACCATATTGGACCTTTTAGCGGCGCGAATTAAGCTTTTAGCGATCAGAATCGGATTTATTAAAGTTGTTGCATTTTAAGCTCATTTTGATGTTTTTTTGGTGAAAAAACACCGCTTGGGGCGATGTTTTAGCAAGAAATCATAGAAAATATTGAGGTAAGTCACTTGTGATCATTTCTACTCCATAATATTGAATTATCACCGAATAATCCGACTAGATTACACGTTTTTGAGGTGTAAATTGGGGATCTGGACCCAGGGATTTGAAAATAAGATTTGAAGATTTGGAGGCTGAATTGTTATCGGAATTTAGTAATTTTGGTATGGTTGGACTCGTGGTTGAATGGTTGTCGGATTTTGTGAGTTTCATTGGATTTTGAAGCGTGGGCTCGGGGCCGGGTTTGAGCAATTTCAGAATTTTGATGTTAAATTGCATATTTTCGAGTGGGCTTAGCTCCCTTAGCATATTTTAATGATTATGTACTGATTGTGGCTAGATTTGGAGCATCTGAAGGTCGATTCATGCGAGCGAGGCATCGCAGGCTAGAGTTTGGACCGGATCGAGATAAGTAATGATTGTAAATACTGTCTTGAGGGTTTGAAACCCCAGATTACACATCGTTGTGTTATTTTGATGTGACACGCTAGATGACGAGCGTGGAGTTGTGCACCATTGGGGATTGTGACTTTGTCCGTCCCGTACGATTGTTAAGTAGCGTATTTGATTTGAAACCTTATGATATTCCATGTTCTCGAGATTGATATTATATTTTGGGCTGTATGCCATGTTTGGGGCTTTGTGCTGACCTGTTGAGACCCTTAAGGGCATTTTTACTATTTTTCCTCACTCTATTTATTTTGAAAGCATATCCTCAATCATGTTTTTACCTGGTTATTGTTTAAATATGGTTTTATCTCTATATTTCTTAAAAATATGAAAACTATTTGGGTTGGTTTCCCTATTTTACTAATGGTTCGAGTGATCGTGAGTTGATGACTGAGATAGATCGAGGGTCTGATTGTGATGTTGATGACTGAGATAGACTTAGAGTTTGATTGTGAGGTTAATGACTGAGAGAGGTCGTGGGCCTGGTTGCGAGGATTATATATCTATGGATAGGGATATATATATATATATATATATATATATATATATATATATGGATCGGGCTGCACGTCGCAGCGATATGGCGCTTGGGCTGTAGGAGTCCCTCCGGAGTCTGCACACCCCCAGTAAGTGCAGTCGACTATTTATATATGGATCGGGCTGCACGCTGCAGCGATATATGGATCAGGATGCATGCCGCAACTATTACTATATGGTACTTATTGAGCGTGAGTGCTGAGTGTAAGCACTGATTGGTAGGAGTTGAGTCACGAGTAACTGAGAGGCTAGCCCGATGGGCGATAGATATATACATGCACATGAGTGATTATTGCCTAAGGGGCTTGATTATGAACTTATTGATTTTCATTTCTCTTTAGAGTGAGTTTCTATCGATTATGTTGATTTAATGACTATTTTCACTCACCTTTATACTGAGCCTCAGTCGAAAATGTTAGATAAATATTTTTAAACAACTTTCATTTAAGCTGGGGTTTATGAGATGTTCAGAACTTAATCACTGTTTTTGCTTTTGTTATTTCCACTGAGAATTTTTGTTAGGAGGTGTTTATGACTCCTATTTTGCCCGGGGGGCTGTTTACGAACTATGTTTTGCCCGAGGGGTTGATTATGGTTTTCAACTCTTTTATTAAAAATGGTATTGAACCCCTACTGAATCTGCCGGAAGGCATTTTAAATGATTTTTACCAAAAGCTGGATTTTAAAAGAGGCGATTGACTCGTATTCTGATTTAGCAGCCCGTGTGCTTATTGAGTATAACATAAATGTGGATTCATTATTTCCTACTGCTCAGTCTTTATTTACTCTTATTACTTACTGGGTTGGAGTACCCACATTACTCCTTGCACCTCGTGTGCAGATTCAGGTATTTCGGAACCAGGTAGCAGGTGTTGGTTGCTTAGACGTGGAGTTATCAGAGTTAGCAAAGTGGCTGCACGACGTTCGCAGCACCGCTTCCTTCCTCTCATTTTCATTTCTGTACTTAGTAGATTTTACTATTTTTATTGTATTCAGACCTTGGTAGATGCTAATGACTAGTGACAACCCGATATCAGGCTTGTGTAATTATTCCGCCATTTTTTTTAAATGTTCATTATGAGATAAACGGTTTATAAGTGGTATAAAACAACTTTTAATGGAAAATGGTTGACTTGGAGAATTGTGTCGGCTGGCCTTGTCTTCACGAGAGGCCCCATCATGACCCGGTCTGGTTTGGGATTATGACAATTTATTTAATTATTATTGTTATTCCGTTTTTGATCGCATGTTATATTGAACTGTTAAAAGGCTAAGTAAAATGGGTAATAAAACTTGTAACTCTCGACTTGCCTAGCTTTCATGAGTAGGCACCATCACGACTCCCGAGGGTAGAAAATCCGGGTCGTGACATGTACCATGACATGTACACGTTCTGATGTGGCTTATGCACATGGCAAGACTAGCTAATATCAGGCAAATCCTGGTGAGGAACATTTGAAGGTGGTGAAGACCATTCTTAAGTACTTAAGAAGGACTAAAGAACAATTCCTCATTTTATGGAGATTCTGAGTTGAAACTTGAAGGTTGTACTGATGCAAGTTTCTCTTTAGATACACATGATATCAAATCTCTTTCTAGTTATGTATTCACCTTAAATGGAGGTGCAGTGAATTGGAAAAGTTCCAAATAAGCTACAGTAGCTGATTCAGTGACTAAAGCAGAATATATATCAGCTAGTGAACCTGTTAAGGAAGTTGTATGGATGAAAAAGTTCTTAACTGAACGTGGTGAGGTTTCTTCAATAAAAGATGCGGTCCCATTATTGTGTGACAACACTGGAGCTATTGCTCAAGCAAAAGGACCAAGATCACCAAAAATCCAAACACGTTTTGTGAAGGTTTCACTTGATAAGAGAAATCATTGAACGTGGAGACATCTAGATTCAAAAGGTTGATGGAAAGGAAAATGCTCCAAACCCATTCACTAAAGCTTTCAGTGCAAACGAGTTTGATAAGCACACGTGAAAATTGGGAATGAAGTACAAGAGCAATTGACTCTAGTGCAAGTAGGAGATTGTTAGGGATATAGTAGATATGCCCAAGAACCAATATCATATTTGATGATCCGAACATATTTTTGTGAATATTATTTGATGTTAAAATATATATGGCCTTTAATATTCTTTTTTCGTAGTTATTAATTACTTGATTAATTTAATAAGGTCCTTGATTAAAATTTGAGAATTGACATTGTGATGGAGATCATGATAATGAGAGTGAAGTTTCTTATAATTTAATCTAAATTTGTTCTTGATCGTAGGATTATTAATTTTGACATTAGTAATCTGGTTAGATCAATATTTATGTGATTGTCTTTATGTGATAAATATTAGTTGATTTCATTGACTAAATCATATGGATAGATGATGCACATAGAGATATGATCATTGAACCAACTCATTGGATAATTCCTAATAGTTAGAATTACCATAAATTGTCAATAGTATATTCTCCTGAAGAATGTGATGTAAAAATTTCCTTTGACATGAGATCGTCATAGTAATTGACAAGTTATTTATTGTGCTTTGATACTAAAAACCTATGATCCTAGGGCGATAGTTGAAAGGATATTGGGTACGATTAAATACTTGTAGAATTAGTGATTGATCAAGATAGAATCTGTTAACTCTTGGTAATGAGTTTAAGCTCCATGTTGTCATGAACTATAAACGACCAAACTTAGACTTTGGTCAGGGCAACTGAATGAAAGAAGAAAAGAGTTTCTTAGGTCATTCAATGGTCGATTATATTTGACATGAACATATAGTTGGTCGTCTATTAGGATTTGACAATTGAACCATATCCTAGGATGACCCAGAGCTATAAGGATAGAAGGAATTACTACATTATTCTTCTACTGGTTCTTGAGAGTAAATTATATACTTCATTTTACCCGGTCGTTAAGGAGTGTTGCTAGATGTCACCCTTGATTAGTATATTGACGTGATCAATTTACTACCGGCTTAGTATTGAACCTATTGGGTCGCACACTAACGAGTGTTCTGATCTTTGCTAAATGATTAATTACTTTATTATTTGATAATTAAATTAAAAAATTTAATTAGTTAAATAAATTTATTAGTCTAAATGAAATATTATTATATTCTTTGCTAGCACAGAGAATATAATTAATATTGTGAACAAATTAAAGTTTTTCTATTTGAAATAGAAAATTAAGTTGTATATTTTGGTTGATATATATTTATATATATTAATTGATATTAATTATATGAAAGTTTGTATATAATATCAATTTAATTTTGTAATTAGATTAACGTAAAAGTCCAAAAAGACTTGTCGGCTTATTTCAATCACGTACATCCCATTAAGAATGGGATTTGTACTAGTATTCAATTTGGATTGAACTAAAAGGTCCGTAAAGGACGCGGCTTCCATTCCTGTATGGAATGTGATTTAGTTTTCTAATAGAAAAAGTTTTACAAAGTTCAATTTTGGAATGAACTTGTAAAAGGTAAATCACGTTTCTATTTTTCCTTAACCAAATGAGAGGTATTGTTGGCTTAAGTGATATATAAATACATCATTAAGGGTTAAGAGGTCACGGTGAAAAACAATTCTTTTAAGAAGCCACAAAATTAAGAGAAAAACGTACAAGAATAGCTCTTGTTGTGAGACTTTGGGTATTAATTCTTGAGAAAAAAAAAATACTTTGTGAAAGTGAGAGTGCAATACAAAGCCAAGAGACAAAGTACAATTGCAAGAAAAGTATTTTATGTTCTTCTAATTTGAGTTGAGATTTTTAAGAAAAATTTCAGCACAAGTTTCTCGTTTAATTTGTTCGCGGGTTACATTGATCAAATAGTTGATAGCAAGGATCAGTCTCGATATGGATACGCATAGAGTCTTCGCACTATCGAAGAAATTTTGAAACAAGACTTTCTTCACCAAATACGTCTTAGATCCGATCTTTGACATGTAAATAATTTTTTAACACGAAAAGATCTGCCTAGGATTGTTATTGTTTTCTGCTGCATGTTATGAATACCTATATACAATCCTACAATAATGCATATATGTAAGAAAAAAATATTTTTTGGCTTTTATTTTGAGAGCGGTGTAAGCATTTAGATTTTATTGAATTTAAATCCATAAAATTATTTGGACCATATTAAATTCAAGACACTAGTCCAAATAAATATTGTGACTAGTAAATTGGGTTAATTATTTAAATCCAAAATATATGTGCTGGGCTAATACATCTAATCGGACTACAAATTAAATGTTAAGCCCACTTCATTAGCCCAAGGTCCAAATGACTATTAGCCCATCTTAAAGCCCAGGCTCATGCCACATGTCAAGTGATGTGGCAATCTAAGTCAAACGAATGAGCCAACAAAATCATGCCATGTGTCAAGTGATGTGGCAACCCAAGACAAGTAAATGAGCAAATGAAATCATGACATTTGTCAAGTAATGCGGCAATCCAAGCCAAATAAATGAGCCAATTAAATCATGCCAAGTATCTGGATTGTATTGGTCAGTTCAAATGGTCCAATCAAATCGCGAAGCCACACCCCTCCCTACAACTATAAATAGAGGTCTTCATAAAGCTAAAAGACAACCAGAAGTGATAATAAGAAGCAAGTAGAGAGATTGTACATCAAACACCACAGATTTCTCTACAAGCTACAAGTTCAAGCACTCAAGCACTTAAGCTACAAGTTCAAGTTCAAGAATGAAGCCAAATAAAATACTAAGGCGTTCAAGATCAAATTACTTGTTCGTGATCAAATACAAATTCAAGTTCAAGGAGGAGATTCAAGATCAATCTTTACAAGCCTTGAATCAAATCAAAGTCAAGCTCATTAAGATACTTTACATTCTTGAAGAATCAGAGGAATACCATAGAGATTGTAACACTTTCATTTATTGAAATCCAATACTACATTTGTTACGTAATTTTCCAGTCTTGATTATTTATTTTTCTCGACGCGAAAATTTGTTGTTACAAATTTCTGGCACGTCCATCTCTACCTCTCATCTCTTCAAATTACCAAATTTTAAGAACACAGAAATGGCTCCTAAGAATATCAACTTCAAACTCACAACTGCTAAGGCTACGGATTCTAAGTTTTCATCTGATGTGGAAAACTTGTTGGATGCTATTGTGGAAAGCGTAGGACCTGTCACTAGGAACAAAGCAAACTTGCTGGGAAAAAAGCATTTCAAATGTCGTCTGCTTCCTATATTTGATTTTCAATCCTCAATGGGGGCAAGATTCTTTCCAACTGAGTTGGAAGAAGGGGCGAACATTGCTGAAATTGTTGAAAAGACATTGACTCTACTTAGCCCTTCTAGATCTAAGAACATCATCACATATGGTGATGATGATGTCTTGATCACTGGATATGCTCCAAGCACTCCACGTGAGTTGTTCCACTCAAAGTATGGTGTAAGAGAAAACTCGTGCTTTACTCTACCATCCACGACGGTTATCCAAGCAATGGTGAATACCTCAATTGTTGAAGAACAACTTGCAAATTTAATGAAGGCAATTGAAGGGTTAACGAAGCATATGCAAGATCAAGATAATCAAATTGTCAAGCTGACAGATAGAGATAAAAGCGTGAAGGAGGGAGATTCAAGTCATGCACCTGGAAAGCTCCCAATGATGCACGATAAAGAAGACTCATATGCAAGGCAGACAACGACTCCTAAAGAATTTCAAATTTCATCTGACGGGGTTATTCCCATTGACCAATTGAAAGACTTCATTATAGGAACTATCAAAAATAAGTACGATGTTGCTGCCAAGTCTTCTCTCGCATATGATAAGCCATACACTGCCAGAATTTATAGTTTGAAGATGCATGCAGGTTATCAACCCCCAAAGTTTCAACAATTTGATGGTAAAGGAAATCCAAAGCAACACATTGCACAATTCATTGAAACTTGTAATAACGCTGGAACCTATGGAGATTATCTTGTCAAGCAATTTGTCCGTTCCTTAAAAGGAAATGCTTTTGATTGGTACACTGATCTCGAGGCTGGTTTCATCGATAACTGGGAGCAACTTGAACATGAATTTCTCAACCGCTTCTATAGCACAAGGCGAACCAAAAGCATGGTTGAAATCACAAATACGCTTCAATGGAAGGATGAACCAGTTGTCAATTTCATCAATCGATGGATGAATGCGAGCCTCAATTGTAAAGACAGACTTAATGAAGCTTTTGGAATAGAAATGTGTATCAAAGGAATGCATTGGGGACTTCGCTATATCCTGCAGGGTATCAAGCCTAAGTCTTTTGAAAAATTGGCTACACGTGCTTGTGATATAGATCTAAGTATGTCTTCAAGTGGAAATCAAGGGCCACCTGTTTATGAACCTTGCAAAGTGAAGGATAAACAACAAATAAAGAAAGGAGGCAAGTTTTTGCCGAAGTCTGAGAGCAAGGAATCAATGAATGTTCCTTGACATTAAAGGTCACTACAAAGTGAGTAAGAAGAAAAGTGTGAGGACAACATCCTTACAGGATAAAGTTGGCCGAAAGTTAACTTTGAAGGAAATTCAAGCGAAAGAATATCCATTCTTGGACTCCGATGTCCCAGAAATTTTTGAAGAACCCCTTGAGTTGAAACTCATTGAGTTACCCGAAATGAAGCGGCCAGACGAAGCTGGAAAGACTAATGATCCAAATTATTGCAAGTACCATCAATTGATTGGCTACCATATTGAAAAGTGTTTTGTCTTCAAGGAGAAAGTCATGGACTTGACCGCTAAAGGAAAAATCTTGCTTGAGGATGAGAAAGACAGTTCGAATTAAGTTTCTTTCATTTTTGGTTCACTTGACCCCATTGTCCTTTGCAATGTTGTCGAACTACATGAATGTGATGACATTCAAACTGCATCATCACCAAATATGATTAAATTTGGCGACTTTGAACCTATCGATGTGAGAAAACCATTTCTTCCCCCTATGGCATATAAAATAATAGTGGAGGAAAGATCTCAAGAGAAAAGTGAATCATGTGATGATGAAACCGATGATAAAGGTTGGATTCTTGTGACTTGGAGGAGACACTGCAAAACAAATTCACAAAGGGAGTCAAATAAGCAGGCGACTAGGGTAAAAATGGTGAAAAGACCCAAAAAGAAAATGGTAAAGAAGAACTGGAAGAAAGCAAAAATGGTAGAGAATCACTATCAAAGGGTACGTCTTCCAGTGATATTGGAGGAATTTCTTCCAAGCTGGTTACACCCACGAGCTTCCTGTGAATATATCAAGGCATCATGTTGTAAGATAGATAAAGAAGAGACAAAGAAGGAGGGTCCATCATTGCTTCCACCTCCCTTGCCTGAAAAACTTATTGGGAATTCTGAAGAAGTGGATGTTTGTGATGCAAAAATCATATTTACTAATGATGATCTTTTGCTTGGTGAAACATACCATAATTGCCCCCTATTTATGGTTGGCTTTGTGCGAGAATAGAGAATAAGTAGAATCTTGATCAATGATGGGTCTGATGTCAATATTCTCCCAATTTGTACTGTCAAAGAGCTTGGAATACCGATTGATGAACTATGTGAAAGTTGTTTGATGATTCAAGGGTTCAATTAAGGGGTACAAAGAGCTATAGAGGCTATTAAATTGGAAATAAATATGGGAGATTTGCATTCGAGTGCATGGATGCATGTGATAGATGCAAAGACCTCATATAATATCTTGTTAGGAAGGCCATGGATACACGAGAACAAAGTGGTTTCATCCACCTACCATCAGTGCTTGAAATACTGCAGAGGTGGGGTCGAAAAGAAGATAGTTGCTGATGATTAGCCCTTTACCGAGGCAGAATCATACTTTGCCGATGCAAAATTCTACTTAAAGAATTACGACTCAAAGGAGGTTAAGGTTGATGATGTGATATTGACCAAAAGTGCCGCAAAGAAGGTTGATGCAATAAATAGCAAGGAAAATATTACAATTGAAAAAGATAAGGTGCTTCATGATAGGAACAAGATGAATGAGGCATCTTCAAGTAAGAAAGTGACTCCCGTTCTTTGCTATATGCCAAAGGCAAGGAAAGTCGAAGATCCATCTTCTGAACTATAAGGTAGGGTGTTAGGAGACTTGACCCTCCCTATCAAGCGAATTGATGCAAGTCGTCAACAAAGGTGCTTAAAGGGTTTGTCAAATCATCAAGCCACAATTCGCTTCTAAATCTAGCACTTCCTGCAAAGCACACAGATTAGGGCTTTGACCCAAACATTACAAGTTGTTAGCAAAAGCTGGATATGATCCCAACGAACTATCCAAGTTGGGAAAGCTCCTGCCTGAAGCTTCAAACCCTACTCGAAAGATGATGATGGAGAAAGGGTACTCACAGAAGCAATCACGTGAAGGATTGGGTTACAAACAACCCCCGCTGATCCGTATCTCCATTAAAAGCACAAGTTGTAACTACTTTACTGCTACAGAAGTGTCTACGACATTTAATAACAAGCTTTCTATATTTGACTGACTTGCGAAACCAAGGGCCCCAGTCTTTGATAGGTTGGGACTGCTGAAGAATGAAAACAAATGCCATGGAAGTAATGGAAGGCTTGGAGCACCTATCTCCCATAAAAATGAGATTTTGACCACAAACTACCCAAGTCTGATTCCTTCTATATTGAGGCGAGAAATAAAACTTGTAGTTTCATGTGAAGAGGTCCTTAAAGCAAAGGCTCATACTATAGTCCACACTAAGGTACGGGAGGAAGATGAAGGAAGTGTGGGGTCATCATATCATATCACCATTCGTGATGAACAAAATGCTTCACCCTATACGGAAATTGAGGAAAAGTGCCTTGATATTCATATATGTCATCACATTTCTTTCAATGATGGTGATCCTCAAGAGGATAAAGACGCTAAAGATGCACCACCAGAGCTTGAAGAAGGGGTGAAGACAACGGTTGATGTACTAAAAAAAGTCAATCTCAGAGTAGTTGAAGGTCCAAAGCCACATATCTAAGTGCCTCTTTAACTGGTGATGAAGAGAGCAAATATATTGATCTACTTAAGGAGTTCAAAGACATATTTTCTTGGAGCTACAAAGTAATGCCAGGTTTAGACCCCAAGGTGGTTGTTCATCATCTTGCTGTCAAACGAGGTGCTCGTCCTGTAAAGCAAGCACAACGTCGCTTCAGACCTGAACTATTTCCCTTGATTGAAACCGAAGTTAACAAACTTATTGAGGCTGGTTTTGTTCATAAAGTTAAATATCCTACATGGATTTCAAGCATCGTCCTTGTAAGAAAGAAGAATGGCCAAATCCGAGTTTGTGTTGACTTTAGGGACCTAAATAACGCTTGTCCTAAGGATGAATTTCCTCTTCTTATCCCTAAGATCATGATTGATGCAACAACTGGATATGAGGCGATGTCTTTCATGGATGGTTCATCTGGATATAATCAAATTTGCATGGTACCGAAGGATGAATAACTTACTGCCTTTCGCACCCCTAAAGGTATATACTGCTACAAGGTAATGCCTTTTTGTTTAAAGAATGCTGGTGCGACATATCAACATGCCATGCAAAATATTTTTGATGACATGCTTCATAAAAATGTGGAGTGTTATGTTGACGACTTGGTGGTAAAGTCAAGGAAGAAGGATGATTACTTGCAAGATTTGAGGATAGTATTTGAACGCCTTTGGAGATACCAACTCAGAATGAACCCATTGAAGTATGCTTATGGAGTTACTTTTAGGAAGTTCCTCAGTTTTATTGTTCGACATTGAGGTATCGAGATTGATCAAGCTAAGGTAGATTCTATCTTGAAAATTCCTAAGCCTAAAGATATTCATGAATTAAAAAGCTTGCAAGGTAAGTTGGCATATCTTAGAAGATTTATTTCGAATCTGGCTGGAAGATGCCAACCATTTAGTCGCCTCATGAAGAAAGGGGTTCCTTTTGAATGGGACCAAGCTTGCACAAATGCTTTTGAAAGCATTAAGTCTTATCTGATGAAATATCCAGTACTGGCAGCCCCCATGCCTAGAAAGCCATTAATATTATACATTTCAACAAAGGAAAGGTGAGTAGGAGCGCTTCTTGCTCAAGGAAACAATAAAGGCAAAGAAAATGAACTTTATTACTTGAGTAGGATGATGACTCCAAATGAGATCAATTATTCACTTATTGAGAAGTTATGTTTGGCACTTGTCTTCTCTATTCAAAAGCTGAAGCATTACTTCTAAGCTCTCGTTGTGCGACTCGTCTCAAGAGTGAACCCTATCAAGTTTGTCATATCTAAACCAGTCCTAAGTGATCGATTAGCGAGGTGGTACCTACAGTTTCAATAATTTGAAATTGTGTATGTTCCTCAAAAGGCAGTAAAAGGACAAGCATTAGCAGACTTCCTAGATGACCATCCGATTCCAGATGTTTGGGAGTTGTCTGATGAATTACCTGATGAAGATGCAATGTTCATAGAAATTCAGCTTCCTTGGAAGATGTATTTTGATGGTGCTGCACATCGTGAAGGAGCTGGCACTGGAATAGTGTTTATCACTTCTCAAGAAGAAGTTTTGCCCTATTCTTTCACTCTGACATAACGGTGCTCCAACAGTGTTGCTGAATATCAAGCGCCCATACTTGGGCTTGAAATGGTTATGGATATCAAACAATTTCAATTACAAGTTTTTGGAGATTCCAAGTTAGCGATCAATCAGATTTTGGGTAGCTATGAGGTAAAGAATCCAGAATTGGTACCATATCACAAATATGCTCAAAGATTGGTAAGTTGGCTTAGAGAGGTAACTATTCAATATGTGCCGATAAAGGAAAATAATAGAGTTGATGCATTAGCAGCCTTAGCTTCTACATTATCTTTCCCTGATCAGACACAACTCGTTGTTTGCCAAAGATGGGTAGTTCCTCCACCAAATGATTATGAGGAAGGAGAAAGTGAAATTGAGCATATTGCTTCCGTTCTTGAGGTTGAAATTGAAGACTGGTGACAACCATTAATCGATTATCTTTGTTACAGTATATTGCCAGAAAATCCTCGAAAGAAAACAAAAATCCGAAGGAGAGCCCCCCGTTTTCTTTATTACAAGAATACAATCTACAGACGATCATTTGATGGAGTGCTCTTACATTTTTTGGGGACTGATGAATCCCTTCAAGCATTGCAAGAAGCACACTCTGGAGTATGCGGTGAGCATCAATCTGGGCCAAAACTTCATTTCCACATAAAAAGAATGAGGTATTATTGGCCAACCATGGTGAAAGATTGTTTAGATTATGCTCGAAGGTGTAACTTCATACATCAACCACCTGAAGTATTGCACCCAAATATTGCTTCTTGGCCATTTGTTGCTTAAGGTTTGTATGTTGTTGGTCCATTGCCAAAGTCTTCTGGTGGACATCTATACATTTTAGCTGCAACTGACTACTTCTCGAAGTGGGCTGAAGTTGTTTCTCTTAAGGAAGCAAACGAAGGAAAATGTGGCTAACTTTATCCGAGTTAATATTATCTATCGCTTTGGCATTCCTCGATATATATTGACAGACAATGGTAATCCATTTGATAACCAGTTGATGAATAAAATATGTGATATTTTTGGCTTCAAGAAACGCAATTCCTCCATGTATTATGCTGCTGCCAATGGACTTGCTGAAGCATTTAACAAGACGCTCTGCAACTTGTTGAAAACAGTTATCTCTAAGTCTAAGAGAGATTGGCATGAAAGTATGGAAAAAGGTCTTTGGGCATATAGGACCACATATTGCACACCAACGCAAACGACCCCTTATTCGCTTGTTTATGGAGTTGAAGCAGTCTTTCCACTTGAGCGTCAAATCCCATCGTTGCGGCTTGCCATTCAAAAAGGACTCACTGATAAAGAAAATGCTTCGTTACGCCTTGAAGAATTGGAAGCTCTTGATGAAAAGAGGCTAGAAGCTCAACAAAGCCTTGAATGTTATCAAGCTTGCTTGTCTCGATCTTTTAACAAAAAGGTACGCCTTAGATCTTTCCAAGTGGATGACCAAGTGTGATGACCCGACCAGTTGTCTCATGAGTTACTGCTTCGTTTCCCCCATTTTCTACTTCTTTATGCTTCGTTATCCGTGTCTTAGGTGATCGAGTTATTTTGGAGTGGATTTGGTAAGAAATGAGATACTTAGTCTCTTTAAGGAAGACTTGGTTTAGAAAAGTCAACCGAATGTTGACTTATATGTTAGAAGACTCGGATGTGAATTCCGATGGTTCGGCTAGCTTCAGAGGGTGATTTGTGACTTAGGAGTGTGATCCAAATTGATTTTGGAAGTTCGGTGTAGAATTTAGCTTTTTTTGGCGAAGTTAGTATTTTGGCGATTTTCGGTTGGTCGGTGAGATTTTGATAAGAGGGTCGGAATGGAATTTCGAGAGTTACAGTAGCTTTGTTATGTGATTTTGGGATGTGTGTATAAAATTTCAGGTTATTCGGAGGTGGTTTGGTTGGGTTTTCGATCAAAAGTGTGTTTCGGAAGTTTTTAGAAAACTTAGGCTTGAATTCAATGTGAATTGATGGTTTTGTTATTGTTTGAGGTGTTTTGATGATTGTAACAAGTTTGAATAAAGTTTTAGGATGTGTTGGTGTTTTTGGTTGAGGTCCCGAGGGCCTCGGGTGAGTTTCGGATGGTCAATCGGACCAATTTCTATGTTTAAAAGTTGCAGATTTTCAGTTCTTATGTTGCAGAGTTTTTGGCCTTCGCGATCATGGGGGTGGTGTCGTGATCGCGTAGAAGAAATCTAGGAGGCAGGAAGTTTGCTCTTCGTATTTGTGTCTGTGGGTCCACGTTCACGAAATGTCAGATGGTTGTGCTTCGCGTAAGGCCTCTCACGGGTCCAGTGGAAATTACCCTTCGCGTTCGCATTGGTCTGGGAATTTATGCATCGCGTTCGCAGTTCCTTAATCGCGTTCACATAGAACGTTTTTGTATCTTTCGAATTTTTCTCTTCGCGATCGCGATGAAGGAATTACAGGAATAGGGCAGTGAATTTTTAAACATTTCATCTGCGAGCTTTAGCCATTTTTCCACCATGGCTGAGTATTTTGAGAGCTCTTTGAGGGGAATTGAAGAGGGATTCAAGGAGAATCGATTGGAGGTAAGTTTTATGAACCACAAATGTGATTCTATTGTGCAATTAACCTAGAAATTCACGGAACCTACGCTAAAAATGGAAGAACTAGGGCTTGGGATTTTGAAATTTTAAATTGGGATTTAAGGGCCATTTGAGGTCGGATTTGAGAACTTTTGATATGTATGAACTCGTAGCGAGATAAGGAATCCATTGATGTGAAAATTTATAAGTTTTGAGAAGTGGACTCGGGGCTCGAGTTTTGCTAATTTTGGGATTTTTGGTATTTTTCGATTGTTTTATCTTGGGTTTTGTTCCCTTAGCATATTGTGATGTATTTGTTCTGGTTTTGGTGAGATTTGACATGTGAGGAGGCTAATTGGAGATGAAAAGGTTTCGCGAGCTAGATCTTTAGCCGGTTCGAGGTGAGTAATGATTGTAAATGACGTCCTGAGGGTTTGAAATCCCGGATTTGCACAACATAGTGCTATATTGAGATGAGACACATGCTTGATGATAAGCGCTGGGTCGTTTACTATTGGGGATTGTGACTTGGTCTGTCCCGATTGATGATTTGTCCATGTTTTTGGCTGAGACTTATTTATTATCATTATAATTTGGGCTAGTTGCCATGTTTGGGGCCTTGTGCCGACCTCTAGAACCCTTAGGGGCATTTTGACTGATTTTCCTCACTTTACTTGTTATAATTCATATGCTTAGTCATGTTTTATCTATTTTAAACAATTTGAATCGATTTTATCATTCTATTCCTAAATGAGAGGAATGTGTGGGCTGAGATCCCTATCTTCTATTATTGTGCCCGAGAGGATGTGAGGTTAATGACTGTGAGGAGTTGAGAACCCAATGGTGAGGACATTATATATGTTATGGATTGGGCTAACCGCCACAGCAATATAGCATTTGGGCTGTAGGATCCCCTCCGGAGTCTGCACACCCCCAGTGAGCGCAGTTGACTATTTATATGGATCGGGCTGTGCGCCAAAGCGATGTACGGATCGAGCTGCACGCCACAATGGTTATTGTGATATCTGTTATTATGGGAGATATACGAGTCGAGTGCTGAGGATGTATACTGAGTGACTTATAGTAAGCTGAGGGGCGGATTTCCGCTTGTTATTCACCTGCTAATTACTGTTTTACTTGTTTTAAAAAGGATTTTAATTGATTTCTTCATTGATTTACTACTTTAATTATTTTTACTGCTTTGATATAGAATTGCTTTGTGCCTTTTACGTGTTTCATGCTTTCAGCCATTCTTTATGATTATTACTCACTAGGTCGGAGTACTCACATTACTCCCTGCATCTTGTTTGCAGATCCAGGTGTTCCGGAGGTGTAGTGAGAGCTATCCTGCTGTTCAGTATTCACCAGAGTCATCAAGGTAGTTATATGGCATCCGCAGACTCGATTTCTCCTTCTATCATGATATTATTCTTTAGCATTCCTAGACTATTCCTGTATTAGGTTGTTCAAACTTGTAGTAGAGGCTCTTGACTTGTGACACCGGATTGGTGGCTATGTAGTGATATCATTATGACTTCCGCACATTTAATCTACTATTTTTAGACTTATATTATGTTAAATTGGTATTTAGACCCTGTTAACTGGTAATGAATTTTATAAATAAAAGGGTTGGGTTTGATCGTTGGTCGGGTTGCCTAGCAATGTGTTGGGCGCCATCACAACCGAGGTTGGGGTCGTGACAAGTTGGTATCGGAGCCTAGGTTACATAGGTCTCGAAAGTCATGAGCCGGTTTAGTAGAGTTCGTTGATCGGTACAGAGACGTCTGTATTTATCCTCGAGAGGCTGCATAACCTTTAGAAAAAACTTCATATTCTTGAAATTCTTGTCGTGCGAACTTGTTGATCCGAGTGTTAAACTTCTGCTATTCTATTCTCTCGCAGATGGCGAGGACTCGCGCTACCGGATGAGGTGGACGGCCACCAGTACCACCCACTGAGGCCACCAAAGGCCATGGAGGCGGTCGTGGTCGCGGTCGTGGTAGAGGCAGATCAGCGAGGGCAGCACCTGGTGATCCACCAGCTGCCCCAATTTAGGATCAGGCTCCAACTACGGATGCTCCAGCAACACCAGTTCAGGCACCAGCTGTGCCCATCGTGATTTCGAGTCTTCAGGAGGCCTTCACTTAGATCTTAATAGTTTGTACTGGTCTAGCTCAGGCAGTTTTAGCTACCACAGCAGCAGCTACTTCCCAGGTAGGGGGAGGCAATCAGACCCCCACTGCTCGCACACCTGAGCAGGTAGTGCAGGGACTACAGACACCAGAGGCACCTCCAGCCCAGCCGGTTGCACCAGCTTAGGAGTTCATGGTACCAGTTATACTGGATGATGAGCAGTGTCGCCTAGAGAGGTTTGGTAGGCTCCAGCCTCTTTCATTCAGTGGTGCTGAGGGCGAGGATGCCCAGGGTTTTATTAACAAGTGTCAGCGGATGCTCTATACAATAGGGATTCTCGAGACTAGTGGTGTGGCATTTACCACCTTTCAGTTTACTGGGGCTGCCTTCACTTGGTGGGAGGCGTATGAGAGGGGTAGGCCGGTTAGTGCAACACCTCTGACTTGGCAGGAGTTCTACACTCTCTTCTTGGAGAAGTATGTACCGTAGTCCCGTAGAGAGGAGCTGCGTAAACAGTTCGAATGGTTACCACAAGGGGATATGACTGTGTCACAGTATGAGTTAAGGTTCTCTGAGTTGGCTCGTCATACCGTCTGGATGGTTTCGATAGATCGTGAGAGTATCAGGAGATTTGTTAATGGCCTTAATTATCATCTCTATATTCTGATGACTAAGGAGAGAGTATTGGGTGCTATGTTCGAGTAGGTGGTTGATATCACTCATGAGATTGAGATGGTTCGCCGTCAGGATCGAGAGGAGAGGGAGGCCAAGAGGCCTCGAGGATCGGGCGATTTCAATGGTGCTCCTTCTAGGGGCCAGTTCCAGCATGGTAGAGGTCATTCTTTCAGGCTTGCTCAGTCGGCCCATCCAGAGTATTATGGGGCATCTTCAGGTCGTAGTTATCATGGGCCTCAGCAGGGTCAGTCATCACTCAACGCCCTCCTAGATCAGAGTTCATCTCGTGCCCCATCAGCCTAGGGCTCTTCCATGCCAGGTCCTTCTACTGGTCATTCCGGTGCCAGGGGTTCCCTTTAGTCCCCTTCTCCAGCACCTGGGAATTATTTTGAGTGCAGAGAGTTTGGTCATATGAGGAGGTAGTGCCCTCGACTTCGTGATAGTCAATTTCAGTAGAGGGGTCAACCCTCAACTTCTGATCCAGTTACTTCACCACCCGCACAGCCAGCTAGGGGTGGAGGTCAGGAAGCAAGGGGTTACCCTATAGGGGGAGGTCGATCAGGCGGTGTCCAAGCTCGTTTCTATGCTATTCCAAGTATGCCAGGCATTATTACTTCAGATGTTATCATTACAGATATTGTTTCAGTCTGCCACAGAGATGCCTCTATATTATTTGATCATGGTTCCACCTATTCTTATGTGTCCTCGTATTTTGCTCATTATTTGGGTACGCCCCGGGAGTTTCTTGCTTTACCTATTCATGTATCTATCCCGGTGGACGATACTATTATTGTAGACCATGTGTATCGGTCATGTGTTGTGACTATTGGGGGTTTGGAGACCCGATTGGATCTATTTCTACTGACCATGGTGGATTTTGATGTTATATTGGGCATGGATTGGCTATCTCCGTGTCATGCTATTCTAGACTGTCATGTCTTTCGGGATGACCATGCCCAGCATCGTTCATGCATTTGATGAACAATGTATTTCAGCCTTATCTAGATTCGTTTGTTATAGTATTTATTGAATTTATTTTGGTATACTCGCGTAGTCATGAGAAGCACGCAGAGCATTTGAGAGTTGTATTGCAGAGATTGAGGGAGGAGAAACTTTATGCAAAGTTCTACAAATGTGAGTTTTGGCTCAGTCAGTGGCTTTCTTGGGGCACGTGGTGTCTAACGAGGGTATTAATGTTGATTAGAGGTGGTTCAGAGTTGTCCTAGACCATCCTCAGCCACAGAGATTCATAGCTTCCTTGGTTTGGTGGATTATATTACAGCCGGTTTGTTTACGGATTTTCATCTATTGCATCGCCCTTGACCAAGTTGACTCAGAAAGGTGCTCCATTTGTATGGTCGGACGAGTGCAAGGAGAGCTTTTAGAAGCTCAAGAAAGCTTTGACCACAGCTCCAGTTTTGGTTTTTCTATCATCTTCAGGTTCATATACCGTCTATTGTGATGCTTCGAGAGTTGGGATTGGTTGTGTGTTGATGCAGAAGGGTAGAGTTATTGCATATGCTTCTTGTCAGTTGAAGCCCCATGAGAAGAACTACCATGTTCATGATTTGGAGTTGGCTGCCATAGTTCATGCATTAAAGATTTGGAGGCATTATTTGTACGACGTATCTTGTGAGGTGTTCACCGATCATCTCAGTCTTCAACATTTGTTCAAGCAAAATAATCTTAATTTGAGACAGCGGAGATGGTTAAAGTTGCTTAAGGATTATGATATCACGATATTGTATCATCTAGGAAAGGCCAATGTAGTGGCCGACACTTTGATCCGGAAGGCAGTGAGTATGGGGAGTTTGGTGTACATTCCAATTGGGGAGAGACCCTTTGCAGTTGATGTCCAGGCCTTGGCCAATCGGTTTGTGCGGTTAGATATTTTAGAACCTAGTCGGGTATTGGCTTGTGTGGTTTCTCGGTCTTTTTTATATGATCACATCAGAGAGCGCTAGTATGATGATCTGCATTTGCTTGTCCTTAAGGACAAAGTTCAGCATGATGATGCTAGAGACGTGACCATCGACGATGATGGGGTGTTGAGGATGCATGGCCATATTTGTGTGCCCAATGTGGATGGGCTTTGAGATTTGATTTTGGAGGAGGCCCATAGCTCATGGTATTCTATTCATCTGGGTACCGCAAAGATGTATTAGGATTTGAGGCAACACTATTGGTGGTGAATAATGAAGAAAGATATCGTGGGATTTGTGGCTCGGTGTCTCAACTGTAAGCAGGTAAAATATGAGCATCAGAGATCGAGTGACTTGCTCTAGCAGATGGTTATTCCCGAGTAGAAGTGGGAGAGAATCACTATAGATTTTGTAAGTGATCTTCCTCGGACTTTGAAGAAGTTCGATGCTATTTGGGTGATTGTGGATTCGCTGACCAAGTCTGCACACTTCATTCCGATGTGCACTACATATTCTTCAGAGCGACTGGTAAGGATCTTTATCCGAGAGATTGTTCGGTTGTATGGTGTTCCAGTTTCCATCATCTCAGATAGAGGCACTCAGTTTATTTCCCAGTTTTGGAAGACTTTTCAGTGAGAGTTGGGTACTTAGGTAGAGTTGAGCATATCGTTTTATCCTCAGACGGATGGGCAGTCCGAGCGTACCATTCAGATATTGGGGGACATGTTGTGTGCATATGCTAATGATTTAAGAGGCTCTTGGAATGAGTTTCTACCGTTTGCAGAGTTCTCTTATAACAATAGCTATTGGTCCAGCATTCAGATGGCACTGTATGAGGCCTTATATGGGAGGCGATGTTGATCTCCAGTTGGTTGGTTCGAGCCCGGCGAGGCTAGGCTATTGGGGACAGATTGGTTCAGGATGCTTTAGAGAATGTTAAGGTGATTCAGAAGAGGCTTCGTACAGTGCAGTCGCGAGAGAAGAGTTATGCGAACCGTAAGGTTAGAGATGTGTCCTACATGGTTAGTGAGAATGTCTTGCTGAAGGTTTTGCCCATGAAGGGTGTTATGCGATTTAGGAAGAAAGGAAAGTTGAGCCCGCGGTTCATTGAGCCTTTTGAGGTGCTTCGGAGGATTGGTGAGGTGTCTTATAGGCTTGCCTTGCCACCCAGCTTGTCGAGTGTGCATCCGGTATTCCATGTTTCTATGCTTCGAAAGTATGTTGGGGACCCGTCTCATATTTTGGATTTTAACACGGTTCGATTAGATGGTGATTTGACCTATGATATAGAGCTAGTGGCTATTTTAGGTTGTCAGGTTCGAAAGTTGAGATCAAAGGATATAGCTTCAGTGAAAGTGCAATGGAGAGGTCGGCCCATGGAAGAGGCTACCTCAGAAACCGAGCGGGAGATGCAGATCAGATATCTCACCTATTTGAGGTTTTAGGTATGTTTCTTGACTCGTTCAAGGACGAATATTTGTTTAAGTTGGGGAGGATGTGATGACCCGGTCAATCGTCTCATGAGTTACTGCTCCATTTCCCCCATTTTCTGCTTCTTTATGCTTCATTATCCGTGTCTTAGGTGATCGAGTTGGTTTGAAGTGGATTTGGTAAGAAATGAGACATTTAGTCTCTTTAAGAAAAGCTTGGTTTAGAAAAGTCAACCAGATGTTGACTTATGCATTAGAAGGATCGGATGTGAATTCCGATGGTTCGGCTAGCTTCGGGGGGTGATTTGTGACTTAGGAGTGTGATCAGAATAGGTAGATTTTGATCCAAGGGTCAGAATGGAATTCCAAGAGTTGCAGTAGCTTCGTTATGTGATTTGGGATGTGTGTGCAAAATTTCAGGTCATTTGGAGGTGGTTTGGTTGGGTTTTCGATCAAAAGCATGTTTCAGAAGTTATTAGAAAACTTAGGCTTGAATTCAATGTGAATTGATAGTTTTGGTGTTGTTTGAGGTGTTTTGATGATTGGAACAAGTTTCAATGAGGTTTTAGGATGTGTTGGTGTTTTTGGTTGAGGTCCGGGGGCCTCGGGTGAGTTTCGGATGGTCAAACGGACCAATTTCTATGTTTAGAAGTTGCAGATTTTCAGTTCTTATATTGTAGAGTTTTTGGCCTTCGCGATCGCGAGGGTGGTGTCGCGATCGCGATCGCGTAGAAGAAATCTGGGAGGCCGAAAGTTTGCTCTTCGCGTTCGCGTCTGTGGGTCCGCGTTCGCGAAAGGTCAGGTGGTTGTGCTTCGCTTAAGACCTCCCGCATTCGCGTATAAGGAAATGGGGGTCCAGTGGAAATTACCCTTCGCGTTCGCATTGGTCTGGGAATTTATGCATCGCGTTCGCAGTGCCTTGGTCGCGTTCGCATAGAACGTTTTTTGAGTTTTGGAATTTTTCCCTTCGCGATCGCGAGGCCTTGGCCGTGATCGCGATGAAAGAATTACAAGAACTGGGTAGTGAGTTTTTAAACATTTCATCCGCGAGCTTTGCCCATTTTCCCACCATAGTTGAGTATTTTGAGAGTTATTTGAGGGGAATTGAAGAGGGATTCAAGGAGAATCGATTGGAGGTAAGTTTTATGAACAAAAAATGTGATTCTATTGTGAAATTAATCTAGAAATTCACGGAACCTAAGCTAAAAATGGAAGAACTAGGGCTTGGGATTTTGAAATTTTAAATTGGAATTTGAAAGGCCATTTAAGGTCGGATTTGAGAACTTTTGATATGTATGAACTCATGGCCAGATAAGGAATCCATTGATGTAAAAAATTTTGAGTTTCGAGAAGTGGACTCGGGGCTCGGGTTTTTCTAATTTTGGGATTTTTGGGATATTTTGATTGTTTTCACTTGGGTTTTGTTCCCTTAGCATATTGTGATGTATTCGTTCTGGTTTTGGTCAGATTCGACGCGTGAGGAGGCCAATTTGAGAGGAAAAAGCGTCGCGAGCTAGAGCTTTAGCCGGTTCGAGGTGAGTAATAATTGTAAATGATTTCCCGAGGGTTTGAAACCCCGGATTTGAACAACTTAGTGCTATATTGGGATGAGACACGTGCTTGATAATTAGCGTGAGGTCGTTTACTATTGGGGATTGTGACTTGGTCCGTCCCGATTGATGATTTTATCACATTTTTGGCTGAGACTTATTTATTATCATTATGATTTGGGCTAGTTACCATGTTTGGGGCCTTGTACCAACCTGTAGAACCCTTAGGGGCATTTTGATTGATTTTCCTCACTTCACTTGTTATAAGTCATATGCTCAGTCATATTTTATCTGTTTTAAATGATTTGAGCCGGTTTTATCATTCTATTCCTAAATGAGAGGAATGTGTGGGCTGAGATTCCTATCTTCTATTATTGTGCCCGAGAGGCTGTGAGGTTAATGACAAAGAGGGGTTGAGAACCCAATGGTGAGGACATTATATATGTTATAGACCGGGCAGCGCGGCGCAGCAATATAGCGCTTGTTGATACCCAATTTTTTCTTATGTATTTTTATATGCAAAAATACTTTCAAAATAGCATGTACATGCATATATAAGCATGCCCAAGAGTTTTGGTATTTTTTTCTAATTTTTAAAGATTTTAAAATCAATTTACTGTCCATTTTAGTAGTACAAAAATCAGTAATTATTCCAAAAATATTTATCCTTTTAGTGAATAATTTATTTTATTCTCATATTTATACCAAAATATAAGTAAGGAGATTTTTGTATATTTTTACAAATTTATTTGGTATTTTAAAGCTAAAATTGCTTGTAATTGCAATTATAGCCTATTTTACGATTAACTGTATTTTATAATTATAAAATTATTTCCAGTATTTTTAAATTATTATTTATATAGTATTTGTTGGTTCAGTGCCTTTAATTTACTTTTAAAATCATTATTGCTATTTTTTATAAAATAAGAAAGGAAATTTGGTCATTTAACACTTAGCCCATTTTTATTTCAATTACAACCTTTCACCTTTCAATTATAGCCCTTAATTGACCCAATTTCCAGCCCAATTCCGGACCAGCCCAATCCCACTTAACCACAACCATTAACTCGTCTATATTACCCGACCCAAAATCCATTTAATCTAGGCCGTTGATCGGGGTCGATCAACGGCCACGATCCCTCCTTACCTTTTTAACCCAAACGACTACCCTAATCTCCTCACTTTTCATCTATCAACTGCCTCTAAACACTCCCCTCTTTCAAACTCTCTCAAACATTCTCGAAACCTTAATCATCTCCTACTGTCTACAACCTCGAAACCACAAGAATCCATGGCTTCTCAGGCCAGGGAAGTCTTTAACTCACCTCTCTTTGTCCTTTTACACATAGTACTTGAAGATTCAAGATCTGACCTCGAAGGTTTTCGCCCAAATCTTTGCCAATTTAAGGTCCTACGGCCATCTCCGGCCTTGCTCCGGCGTGCAATGATGTTTTGAGCCTGGTTCTGAGTTCTCCGACTCAGATCAGACCGTTTCCAAGCCTTTCTCATTCTAGGGTTCTTCTGAAATCCTAACTATTTGAGGTTTTTCTCTGATTTTTCTTAGATCTGTTGTGTATCCGTGTCCTACTTGAGTTTTCAAATGATTTCCCCAACTTTCTTTCAAAAATTACTTTCAAAATCACTTCTCTTTCGATATAGGGTTTTTTCCGAAATACTTAAAATATTTCTCTGATTTTTTATCCTTTTCTTTGTGTGTATTTGTCTCTACTGTGCTCATATGTTTCCTTTTTACCACGCATGTTCTTCTACTGATTTCTTATGCTTTCCTTCTACCATATATGTTCATTTGTGCTTTCTATATTTCATTTTCCTACTGGGTTTCTATACTGTGCTCTCACATGTTTATCTCACTGTATTTTCCTATATGTTATTTGCTACAGTTTTCCGTTGTTTTTGTGTTCTTCTACTATATCTTCTACTGTATTCTTAAATATTTGTTGTTTTCTCTTCAACTGAACCCTATTTAAGTCTTTTCTGAAAGGATTTTTCTCAAACAAGTTTCTTCTACTAAGCATGTTGTTTGCTCATTATGCTTCGAGTTAGTCCCTTCACTTTGTTTGCTTTGAACTTTCTATTGTATTTGTTTGCCTTTTCATGAGTTTATGAAAAGAAATCTCTGAGCTTGTTTTGACTCCTTGCCTCCTCATCTCTGTACTTGACTCGAGGTGGAAACCCTAGAATTTGGGGGTTCTGCCGAGGTTTGGTTATATGAAACAACTAGGGTTCTGTTTGAGAACCCTTGACTCTTTCAGATTAATATCTGAGTCTATAAACTGGTTTGGGCACCCTTGTTTTCATGTAATTCTGACTTCTCTGAAGTTTTACTAGCTTTACAATAGCATGACAAATGTCTTCATGTTTAACGTGTATGTATGCTTTTATATGTGATGGATCTTTCTGCAAAAAGGTTTTCCAACTTATGGTTGATTCAGAATTCCTTTTTAATAGGTCTAATTGATTGTTGCTGATTTTCCTTAAGTTAAAATCTTTCCCATCTTTATGACTTGGATCATTCATTCCAAATATTTGGACTTCTGATTATTAGCTGTTAATTGATTCTCTTTCCTTAATTATACAACCGTGTACTATCAAAACATTGTTCTTAAATAAACCTCCATGTATTTGCCCTAATTTACTACTTTGAAAAGTGTTTGATTAACCTCTTTCCTTAATTAGTTTTACCAGTTTGAAATATGAATCCCTTAATTATGGGGAAATCTTGTGTAATTTGATTGATAATCAGTTTTCAAACTAGTTCTTGCCTTATTTCTGCCTGCTTTCTACACTATAAAGGCACGACACCTCTTCACAAACTACACACTTCAGACTTCACACTTACAATTTCACAATCTCTTCTGAACTATCACTTAAAGTATTCTTGCTTCTTGTCTGCACTTTGGCTTTCACAAGACTATTGCCTTCTCTTTACTTGTCTCTTTGAAACTGGTATGTTCTAACTCAATTCTCAGCATCACCCCAATGTGTTTTCTTACAGTCTTTGTATCCATGTATATTTTTTGCAGAATTTAATGTTGAACTTAATATGCCTATGTGATACTGTTTGCTTCTCTTTCTTGTGAACACTTTCTCCCTATCCCATTACCCCCTATGTGTTTGTAAATGGGGACTCAGGGCATGGCTACAAGAATTGTTGTCCATGAACTGAGTTTTGCCCCCCCCCCAACCTCTAAGTGGGCTGGAGGGTGTGGCAGTATATCTCATTGCTGGGTATGCCCTTTGCATGCGCTTTCCTTGTATCCTGCCTCTATTATGAATTCCCATATCCCACTCCCCTATGTATGCTGAGTTAAGTTCATGTCCTAGCAGCATCCAAATGGCTGTCCAGGGCTGAACCTGACCTTCAACAGGTTCTAACTCCCCAAATTTAAAGTTGACAGACTGGTCAGGAGTGTGCCAGCACCCAAATTGCTAGGCATGACCACCAGCCTTCCATGGACTTCTTTAATTTGCCCTCTACTGCACTCACACTTACTCTTAGACTTTAAGTTTTGCCCCCCTCATATGAGCCTTGCCTTGGGAACCTTGAGTTCCCTCTGAACTTGGACATTTGAGGGCTGGTTGTTCCATTGCACTATAATCCAATTCTGCAATATATTTGTGTGTACGCAATGCCCGGAGTCCATTTGAGATTCTTAGGGAACTCTGACACATCCCAAATAAGAGAAAGGCTTTGGAATTTGGCTCTTTGGAGTTGGTTTACTTCACGCTTCAGACAGAAGCCTGAATCAGGCTCTCCTTGGTTGGGACCGTTAGATTTCTGATGTATTTTTGCTTTTCTTTATGAATCTTGGACTGTAATAATTTTGTAATTACTCACGGGGTTTATAGTGAAAAGGGAAGGGTCATTTCTGTATGCATATGGGTAGACAATATGCTCAGAGAGATTATTATTTATGAATTCTGCATTTATGCATATCATATAGTACTCCTGCGTATAAGTCATTTCATTATAGCATTAGAAACCATCACTATAAGTTATGCATCATACATAGAAATCCTTCCTATAAGTTGTTTCATTACTGCATTAAAAACCATGCCTATGAGTTTCTGCATATAGAAATCATGATTATAGTTTTGTTTCTGCATTTATGCATATTCATCCACCATTAGCCAAACAATTATAGGTTAAAATAATCAACTTCATTTTAGATACCATTCCTATAGGATTCCTACACTTATGTAATCATTTTTAAACCAAAAATGCTTAGAAATCATACCTATAAGAGTAATCAATTGAATCAGCTTCGTCTATTTCATGTATGAGTTTAAAATCAGTAGCAATGTTGTCTAGAATCTATAGAACTTTTATTTATAAAACCAGTAATCCTTCTTTAAAATTAGTACGACTTCTGCATTATTAGATATCATGCCTATATATCTCATTTAGGCAAGCTATGAGGCAAAATTGGTTAATTGAATCAGGCTATATTAGTTCTAACCAGCAGGCAGGTTTGATTCCAGTTTCTTAACTGAAATGTGTAATAAGCTAGTCTACCTCCTTAACGTTAAGTTTAATTCAGACCATAATCAGTATTTGAAGTCATGCTACGTATATATGCCTTTAAGTGAGGAGGCCTATTTGAGCCTTAATTGTTGTTTGTTTTTTCCCTAATTGCTTATGTATTCTTGTTTGTCGCCTTAGAATTCTATCCCTTTAAACCCTGAAAAGCCCCAATTCCCTCCCCTTTTAGGATTAGTAATCCTAAATGCCTCGGGGACTAATAGGATTGGTACGGGTAATACCATGCAATAAGTAATGAAACTATTCCATGTTTAATACCTTAACGAGGTGGGGAAGGGTAGATATGGATATGATGATCGGTGCGCTAATATCACGTGCGACCCCTCTTCTGAGGAGTGATTGCTTGATATTGCATTTATTTGATCCATATTAATTATAAACCTAGGACCCCTCTCCCTTTATTTGCTTTCATCTCTTTTTGTAAAATTATTCAAGTCTTTTTTTTTGTAAATTTCTGCCCTCTTTACTTATTTTCAAAATTCCCAACTTATTTGGAAGCTCCTCTATTTGAACCCCCTAATTGCTTATTTGATTACATAAAGTCACAATTGTAACATGGCTGGGAACCACACTAGTGGATTTCGAGGGGTGCCTAACACCTTCCCCTCGAGATATTTTCTAGCCCTTACCCAAACCCTGGTTCTTCAAACTCAAACCCTTCTTTAGTGTCCTAATGCACTTTAATCATTAGGTGGAGACTCTTCAATAAACCCAATTCCCAAAAGGGAACGAGTTGTCCTCCCAAATGTCGTAAACCCGATTTTGCGAGAAAAAGTGGGCATCGACAACATGGCGACTCTGCTGGGGATTTCTTTAAGCTTTTATCATTACATGTTATTTGTGACTTTAATGCTTTTATTGACTTTATTTAATGTCTTTATATTTTCTTCCACGAAACTGACTTGACCTTTTGTTTCTTTTCTTTAATGCTTTCTTTTACCGCTTTCCTTCAAAACTGTTGTAATTATGAGCAATTATTGTAATCATTACTTTATGAATGTGCAAATACGTGACAACTTGTTTCATTCTTGTAACTGCATCTTCAACATCATATTCCACTCGTGCCAAACAAAATACCATAGCAACACTTATAATGAGTGGTTGCGCTCTTCCGATATTATTACCCCTTAAATTTTGGCAAAGGCGTATTTGCAGTAAAACCAATCGATCAACGGTGCAGTCGACGGTTCCGTGCCTTTCCCTCTTGAGTTTTCCGCTCAAGGGTACCTGTCTAACACCCCATAGAAACTTTACTCTGTTAAATTATTCATGCATCACTGTCAAACCTAGCTGAGTCAGTTATGCTGTCTGCATAATAACTCTTTAAGATAGCCTTGTCCAAAGTCCACTGGGTTTTCTTGGAACCCAAACGGACACCACCATATTCTGTACATTTATTTGGAGAACTAAATGCTACTTATGATAATTAATGGTTTATATAGTCGAGTCTGGCAGCGTAAGGGTCTAACACTTTATTTTACAGAAAATGAGGCACGAAGTCCCCAGATTCGGCATGGTAACCAACATTCAACCAAGGTTGCTAAGATGGTGGGAAGACCTTCACTCCAGCGATCAGACTCTCATCCGCAAGTATTTGGGAAATTTTCCTTCTCTTTTGGAAATCCAACCCAAGAACAAAATCATAGAGGCTGCAACTCTATTATGGGATAGCGACATATCCGTGTTCTGCTTTGGGGACCTTGAAATGACACCTTTGCTCGAGGAAATAGGAGGGTTAGATGGTATTCTTTGGAAGACTCCGGGATTACTTATGCCAGAAAATTGCAAGGGTAGGGGCTTTCTCAAAATGATGGGATTAAAGAAGAACATAGACTTGACCTGCTTGAAGGATTCCTACATTGCTTTCGACTATCTGTATGATAGGTACGACCATAGCAAGTCTTACCGCACTTACCCAAATGAGTTCGCCCTGACCTCATTGGGGAATATCCACAAAAGGGTTTTCGTCTTCATATTCTACTTTCTGGGGATGATAGTATTTCCTATGAAGAAGGCTAGGATCCACACCAGATTGGCCATGGTCACCAAGACTTTGATGGGCGGGCAGCCTTTTAGCATAGTACCTATGACTGTTGCGGAGATATACCGAACCTTGGAAGACTATCAATGAGGGGCCAAACACTTTGAGGGTTGAAACTTATTGCTCTAACTCTGGCTCATGGAGCACCTTCAAAAGGGTGAGTATCGGCAAGAGATCCTGCGCAAAGACTGGGATGATCATATCGCTTTCCATCAGCTAAGGCGAATGAATAATATGCCTAACATGTTCGCTCAGCCAGAAGACGCCGGAGGATGGGTAGAGTTATTTGAAAATCTGAAAGAGGATAAAGTGCAATGGATATTCGAATGGTTCCCTACTGAAGAGTTTATTGTCCGATCTCGGGATGTACCCTTTCTCGCACTCATTGGTCTGAGAGCTACTTATCCTTATATCCCTCTCCGAGTTATGAGACAGGCGGGGAGGAAGCAGATTATACCAAGAGTCAACAAAATGAGTCAGTTCAGGGCTGACTTCAAAGCTGATGATAGCCCTCACAAGTGCCAAGCTCAACACATATGGAATTGCAAAATCATCCTGGGAAAGGATTCTATAGAACCAGACATACCCCATACTATCCAGGTTGGTTGGAAGATGATCAAAATGGTTTGGGTCAGTCGGGGTTTGCTCGAGGTCATAGGATCATCGACGAGAAGGCCGAGGTGTAGCTAAAGTACAACTAATAGCGCAAGAGGATTCGAGAGTGTGAAAGCGAACACCAGAAAATTCAAGAAGCACATCAGAAGCTAATTGAAGAATGGAAAGATATGGCTGTCAGCGCCAATAAGCGACTGGGGTATTTGGAGCGGGGTTTAGTAGAGTTGGAAAGGAAGTTCATCCAGAGGATTGAAAACTGCCAGAACGCTGAGGGAAATGAAGGAGGACACTTAGATAGAGCCTATATGCTGTTGGGGCTGTGTGAGTTTGTAAAGTTGTTCGACGGAGCTAAAGATGCCGAGTCTGGGGAAGGTCCTTCTAGGACCAAATAGTTAGGGGTCTTTTCTTTTGATTTTAAAATGTAATAAGGCCAATGGCCATTAGTGACATTTTACTTTATGCTATTTAGTGTCGTTTTGGAATTCGTCTTATTTTTATCAATGAAATGAGGCATTTAGCATTATAAGTTCTCCAAATTCACTTGTCGCTAGGCCTACCTCGGGCACAACGAGGCTCCCAAATTAGGACACAATTTATGTTTTTGTACTCTGTGTTTAAATATTGCAATATTTTCTCCTCATAATCCTCACTAACTTGTTACCTTTTTTGTTTTCACTTTTGTTTTATTCCCCTCCCCAAAGGTTAGTTCGTGCATTCTGGCATCATCATCTTAGTCCACCAGATCCAAAGGCCCTCCTCCTCCTACGAGTCCTATCCAAATCAAGAACAAGGGAAAAATGAAATACTTGAACAACATCATAAATTAGAACTCAAGTGAACGGGTAGAGGATACTCGGGGTATTCAGGTTTCCAAGGAAAGTGCCGCCCAACTTGAGCAGAACTGGACCAAGTTCGGAACTTGGAAAACTTGTCAATCTCCCTTACTACCCTAGATGTCAATTTTCCCAACGCTCGAAATCCCGCACCTCCACAGAACATCCCGAAACCACAAAAACAACCCACTCATGCTCAACACTGCAACTCATGCCGCACTTCAAACAATACCCCATTGCTTATCCTTGAACCACTAAACACTACAAATGATCATCTCCACAACACTCCCATCTATATGGAAACCAAACCACACTATACTCAACTAATTTCAAGCACACATGAGTTTGATGACAAAGACTCTCTTATTAGGAACCTGGCCGCAGAACTCAAGAAGCTAACTAGCCGAGTCTAGGGTATTGAAGGAAACAAAGGTATCGAGGGGCTGAATTATGAAGACCTTTGCATTCAGCCAAATGTCGAACTTAATGAGTGGTACAAACCTCCCAAGTTCGAAATGTTTGATGGCACAGGGGATCCTAGAGTCCATTTGAGGACGTACTGCGACAAGCTGGTAGGAGTCTGAAGGGATAAAAAGATTCGCATGAAGCTCTTTATGAGAAATCTGAAAGGGAACGTTTGTGAGCACGTGATTTTTGCCTATACGAATCATTCCCATAAAATTCAAAATAAAAACAATTTTTCTTTGTGTGCAATTTTGTGAATTTTTGTGGTTTTCAGTTATTGTTTGCATTTTTGTGTATGCATGTTTATTTGTTAAAATTAATAAGAAACTACAAAAATAGGTTGCATTTGCATTTAAGATTTAATCTTATAATTTTAGTTAACTATTAAATTACTTATAAAATGAAGAAAAACATGAAAAATAATGCATTTTTGCATTTTTAGAGTTTAATGGTGTGATTTGGCATTTAGTTATTTTGTGATAATTACCATTTAGAATTAATTAATATTTTAGGGTAATTGGGTCAAAGATTAATCTAGGTTTGTGTTTTATTTTATTTTATTAGAATTTTTAGAAATTAAAAGGAAAGGGACAAAATTGAGAAAAATCGGATTTGGGCAATCAATCCCCAGCCCAAACCAAATACACCTAAAACCCAACCCAAACCAGCCCAAACCTAGCCCCATACACGGTCCAGCTTTGCCCTCACCCCAAACGACGTCGTTTGGTCTAAATGAATCTCAACCATTGAATCGTCTTGATTGAACGGTGTAGAAGTTAACCCGTTCATAAACCCCGACTTAACCCGCCTTATACCCGAACCAATCCAACACCCCATCAAACTAAACGACACCGTTCTTCATAAGTGGTCGATCCAGGCCGTTGACCTCAGTTGATCTAATGGCCTGGATTCATTCCACCCCCTCGTATATATATTTCAAAATAGACCCCACCCCCAAAGACAAACCCCCTTCCTTCATCTCTAACCTTCAGAGACAAAACATAATGCCACCGCCCGCCACCACCCCGAAAATTGCCTACGGTGGTGGCCGACGTCCAAACAGCCCCAAAATTACACCGTAGCCTTCCCTCAATATCCCCAGTATGAAACACCAAACCATCTCCTTCGAATCCCAGCCTAGCTTCTCGAATAATCAAAACCCTAACAGCCCCTCCGCCGTGCCCGGCGATACCACCTCCGATGGCTACCAAAATAACATCAAATGACCATCAACACCTCCTCATCCCAAATCCAAACCCGCTTCCTTCGAATGTTCCTGGAACATGTCAAATATCCGATCTAAGCCATGAACCCTAGAGCCGCCCCAAAATTTCCCGGTGGCGGCGTCACCTCTCCTCAGCCCCAAATCAACACCAAATGTCCACCCAACCTCCCTCATCCATAATCTATCACCATTTTCCTTTGAACTAAGCTGGAACCTTTCGAATCTGGATTCAAATGAATAAAACCTAAAAATCCAAACCCCAGGATTGATACGTGGTTGAAAAAATTAATGTCGTAATCGACCTTAGTTGTGTGTGCTCAGTCGAGAACACTCGGTTAAGGTCCATTTTGACATTAAATTCAAAGTCGAAGTATCGAGTCAAGACAGGGTCGGGCAAAGGCGAGTGTTTTAATTTTAAGTCTTTATTTTATTATTTCTTTCTGTTAGTGAGTATTATCTTCTTCTACTCCTTTTTTTCATTTTCATGTCAAACGTTTAGATGGTCAGTTTAGTCTGTAATTTTCTGTTCTTCAAATTTACAGACTAGTTGTTGATTTTGTTTGTTTGACCAATAATTTAGACTCACATAATAGTAGTTCTTAAATTAATTCGGGCCAGTTTTGTTTTAAAAGATGAACTTGTTTCGATTTTAGTTTTAAGGACTATTAGGCGGACTGTGATGATTCTGTTTGTGATAGAATAGCCTAAATTTGCGGATGCTTAAAACTTTTAGAACATTAATAAAGTTTTAGGGGGTAATCTGAAAATTATAACTAAGTGGAATGCTAACACTGTTTGTCAGGGCACGCCTTAATTTAAAATGCAGGTTGCCCATACCAATTGAATTAAAAAAACGGGAAAGGGGTTTAATAGTGAAACTAACATTCAGTAGTGGGAAGTTCAGAGAATAACATGGGGGGGGGGGGGCACTTTCTTAATGGAGCAAATGCTTTTAAGAGCTGGAAAGGTTTTAAAATCTGGATATAAAGACTAGAGGGACCTGAGATCAAGAGAAAGAGTTTTAAGAAGGGATAGACATTTTTTGAGAGTTAGAGGAGAGCTTTAAAAACATTCAGAAAAACTGAGAGATCCGGGCTTACATAGATATGCATACTGCCATACACTCATAGACATAGAACTATAGAAGTAGGAAAAAGGTCTGAAAATTTGGGACTCCAAAATACTATTCCACTGAAGTTTTCTCAAAGAAATTTGGAATTCCAGCTGTTAATTTCAATCTCCAGCTTAGATAAGGATGAAAATGGCTTAAATATTCTTGGTGTTTGGTTGCTGAAGTTTCAAAGGTTTTCCTGGGTTTAATTCCAAGTTTGTTTGAGTTAATTTGGGTTTTAGTTTGGTCATTTACTGGTTTTGTTTGCCTAAATCAATCCCTGGGTTTTGGACTGGAGTTTGCTATGTTCTGCTGAAGCTTTTGCTGTTGTTCATCACTATTGCTGATTCTACCTTCTTCTTATTTTGCTTTAATTTCAGGTATTTTCCAATCCCATGGATACCATTTGAATGTGCTCTGAAGTTTGAATAAAAAATGTGAATACATTGGTTGCTCATTATTGAAGTCCTGCTTCTTTTTTTTTTCTTTCAATCACATGATTCAACATGCTTATTTAGTTTAGAAATATCCTGTTAGATCTATTTATAGTTGAATTGATACAATCATGTTTGTAATCAAGTACTTGTCATCTATGTGTACTTGTGAAACCATGATGTACATAATGAGACTTATGTCAAAAATGTAACTGGACTGTTCTCCTATGCCTGCTGATTCCCATTCTTGTTTCAACCCTTATTATTGTTTAAAGAGGGGTTGTAAATGATACTTAGATCCTACTAGTTTCGCCTAATGGCTTCCTTTTAATCATACAAATAATGTTAGATTTCTTCTGTGTGTTTATTTGGCCTTTATCTCTCAATTTAGTTTGTATTAAGCCAGTATGTTAGGTTGTAAAAATGGTGGCAATGGTCAATTTTGTGGTTGTCGATTAGGATAAAACAGTTTCCTTTGCAATAATAAGAAGTCCGAACATGGAAAACGAGTTGGAGAATGTGTTTGTTGAAATTGGATGAATCAGTTTAATCCATAAGTGAAACATCCCTGTAATCATTTCTAAAAATGATTATGCAAGTGTTTGTTTTAATTTATTTGCATGAAGTGCTCCTAGTAATTCATGAGATGTTAAAATCGAAATATGGATCTCGTTGGTTTTGTTATTACGTGGGTTTGATCTTTGACTCATATGTCATTCGATTTGGGCTCAAGTTGGGCCAAAAGTTCAAAATCATTCGAGATAGAGAAATGGTAGCCTTATCATATATGGGTTTTCTGATGGATGTCATCGTTGGGCCCAAATTCGTTCTACTAACTGGCCCAGTTCGCGTGCTTTTGTGATTAATGTCAGTTCGAGGTTTTAAGTGTTTTGGGTAACTACAGTTTCAATTTTTTTATTTTAGCATTCCTTTAATGTTGAAGGCGAGCCATAATAGGTAACAAGTAGTTTATGGCCTTCCAAGTTTTTTTTAGTATAAATACCCTTTAAAAATAGTTTTGAGCTATGCCACGCCAAACAAAATGACCATTGCGTGGTCCTCGCTTTATTCGATCTTGAATTGATCCTTAGAATTCGGGACGTGCCATTTAGCTAATTTTCATGGCTCCCTGCAAAGTTAGTACTTCGTTAGTTGCTTTAGGCGCGTTATTTTAATAAATCACCTTCCTAAAAGTCGGGTGCACATTTATGTGACCCAAATCCAAATCTCAACAATGTTAAAACATGTCGAAGACCGCGGGTGCATTTATGTGACGTGGTTCAAGACGGGTTTTAGCAGCGTTGCAATATTCCTAAAAAATAATAATTACATAAAACGGCAAAAGTTAAAATTTCACATAGGCTAAAACATGTTTGAAATCAGATAATTAAGCCGAATATAATAGTTAAGCGACCGTTCTAGAACCACGGAATCCGGGAATGCCTAACACCTTCACTCGAGTTAAAAGAATTCCTTACCCGAATTTCTGGTTCACAGACTGTAATATAGAGTCAACCTTTTCCTCGATTCGGGATTTGAACTGGTGACTTGGGACACCATAAATATCCCAAGTGGCGACTCTGAATCTTCTAATAATAATCCCGTTTCGATTGTCCTTTAATTGGAAAAACTCCTTTATGTCCTCGAGGGTGTAGTGTAAAAAGGAGGTGTGACAGCTCTAACGACTCTGCTGGGGAGGACCAATAACCTAGAATTTCAGTTCAGGGTTCAAGAATTCGAGCTTGGAATAATCGCTGTATTTGGCTTTATTTATTATCTGATTTTTATTACATGTTTGGGCTTAAATTTGCTAAATGTTGCTTTTACCGCTTTGATATTATCTGAACTGTATTTATAAATTGCTACGAAACCCTTCTTCTCCCCCTTCCAAGGAGTGCACGCTGGTCATGACTTCTTTTTGTTAGTGTCATATTCCAAATAGGACGAGGTTCGGACAAGTTTCAAAGCTGGAGGATCTTTTGGTTACCGGTATGCAGCCCCCCCGGCTCGAGTTGTCCGCTCGGGTAAGCCAGGTCTAGAACAAATAAACCTAGGTTTTAAATCTAGTATAACGAAGCCTTATGCCGGATCCCTAGTAGGAAATTTTGTTTGCATCATGTGCATTTTGACTTTGGAGACTCAACACAGGGGTTGAGTCTGTCTAGGACTGGTGTACCTGAAATGATAAAAAGACCATCCTGATGCATCTTACGCGTTATTTGTGCATTCATTTGTTTCGGACTTGCATGTTGACCGGATTTTGAATATTGGAAAAATTGAAGGAAAAAAACAAGAAAATGGGGAAGAAGAGAGAAATAACGGTATAGAGGGTTAAGAGAGTTAAATCACCTATTTTGAAGATACCAATGCCCAAATAATGTCGAAACTCTGCCAAATTTTGAAAAAAATGAAAATATGTTTTGTTTGATTTGTTTGACAAATAAAATGAAAAAAAGGAAAAAAAGGAAAAAAGAAAAAAATAATATTGTTTTCAAAATTAGCTTGTTCTTATTTTCAAATGAAAAAGAGAAAAGTTTTTGTTTTCAAAAATAAAACTACGTTTGTTATGGCAGAACTACATTTTCAAAAAGATATTGTTAAATCACCGTAGTTTGTTATGGCAGAACTACATAAGTTTGATTCTCACCGGATGTGAGATACGTAGGCGACCCATATCGGGTTCAACTATACTTTGAAAAATAGGAATAAATGAATGTCGTTGTTTTGCCATAAATTAAGGTGATGCCATTCTTGTAAAAAATGGCCGAATGTCCCTAAAAGGGCGCCGAAAGGCTTCTTTTATGAGAACAACCATCTTTGGTCATTTTTCAAAGTTTTTGATGGTTAACCAACACAGCCTCAAAATCTTCATTCTAGAAGTGCTGAAAGGTCGTATTCGCAAAACCAGATTTTTATTTTTTGAAAAATGTGTGTTAATCTTGAGTCAAACTAGATTTCTTCTCTTTGAGTCAAATAAGTCTTAATTCTACCTAATCATCCTCAATAAACATGCAGAATGTGCACGAGTCCAACTTTGCCAGTAATAGTTAGGAACAAGATCCCTTTGCAGTTGCATCTATGGTGGGAGGATCTGGGAAAATTGGAGCAAGATAAGGTCAAACTACATTTGGGAGGTATCACCGGTTTGTTAAAAATCAGACCCAGATGTGATATCATAAAGGCTTTGGTTACGTTTTGGGACCCGACCCATAACGTGTTTCACTTCTCGGATTTTGAACTCACCTAAACCTTAAAGGAGATAGTAGGTTATATGGACATCACTGAAGGTCTGAGGCACAAATATTTGATCGCTCCAAGAGCCGTTAATTTGCACAAATTTATGGATCTGCTAAAGATAAGCAAGGGAGTCCCATACTCTGAGTTGGATGGGGGTTTTTCCACTCTATGTTTCATATACCAGAGGTACGGGTATATAGGAGGGTTCAACGATCCAGAAACAGGGTTTGCAGTAAAGGGAATTAGATAAAATGGGATGAACAAAGGCGTTTCGCCTTCATGGTGGCATTCTTAGGCCTTGTGGTGTTTCCCCGGAAAGACGAGAATATTGATTTGAGGGTGGCCGGAGTCGTCAAAGTCCTAATTACCAACACCAAGAGCACTTTTCCCCCTATGATAGTATCCGAGATATACCAAGCTCTCACTGCTTGTAAAGTTGGGGCAGATTTCTTCGAGGGTTGCAATTTTCTATTATAGATGTGGATGATCGAGCACTTATGTCATCGCCCTCAATATATGAGCTATGGATCTACAGATAAGAGCTGCATTGAAAATTTTGACACAAGGGTTTAAGGATTCAGATTGCCAGAAAGGTTTGGAGATTGGGTGTCCCGCCTCCGTTCCATCACTGCGGTGCAAATAGATTGGGCATTAGGTTGGCTTCCGATTGAAGAAATTGTGTACATGCCCACCACTAGTCCTTACATCCTCTTAATGGGACTCCGAGGTATTCAGCCTTATGCTCCCTACCGGGTGATGAGACAATTAGGAAGGTGTCAGGTGATACATCCGGATGAAGATCTCAGTATTTATGCAGTCGAGGTTAGCCCCGACGACCAATTTCATGAAGAAATAGTTCGTTCTATTTGGAACGAGTGCCAGTATTTGATGGCAAGCACTCGAGTACGCGACCTATCTGGAGGCTAAGTCTCACCAGCCTATCTTACCTGGTACAGAAAGAAGAACATTACAAGGGACGAACCAGAACGACCAACCAAAAAACCTCATGTTCAAGAATTCGTTGAGGCATCACAAGAACCATGGGCTAGGTTGGATAAGGAACACGAGTACAAGGCTACAATAGGCAAACCGGAGAAACAAGCCACAGATCTTTAGTTTGAAAAAGATGTTGAAGCCGCTGCAGATGAGGGGGAAAGGAAGAAGCTGATCCAAGAAAATAAGGCTCTTAAAGATTGTATCCGAAAAATGAGAATAGCTGTCAGAAAACCAGAAAGAAGTCGGGTTGACCAAAAACTCATAAATGAATTGAAAGGGAAAGCCTGCGAATGCCAGAAGGACTTGGAGAGATCTGAAGCTAGCTTGGCAAGGACCCAGGCCAGATGGGAAAAGGGCGCAAAAGAGCGAGAACTTTATATGCAGCAGATGAAGAGAGATTATGAGGGAAGCGTCACTATCCTGAGAGGAACAATAGCCACTCTCGAAGACAGGGTAATCAGGCAAGCTACAGATTATAGAGCAGATAGGAAACGCTGTTACGACCTGATGGCACGAATGGAGGAACAAATGCATAAGTTTCAAGATCAAATCCTTCATAATTCTCAAACACTAGAAACCCGGGATCAATAGATAGGACGATTGCTGCAGGAAAAGAACAGGATTAGAGAAGAGGCCGCAAACATCGCACACTACATTATTGCGAAATGCCGAGCGTGCGAGAACATGACCCGTACCACCTTTTTTTGCGGTAGTGATGACATTCATCCGACAAATAATGAGTGATTTGGATAGGCTCCAATGGGATCTCGCACAAAGGCCCGCGGCAAGGACGAATGATGCCTCGCGGGCCCCAGGAAATTTTAAGGCATTAATGTATTCTTAATCTTTGTTTTGAATCTGTATTTTCATATTAAATAGTGTAATTTGGTTTCTGTTCAAGTTTGCTTTGTTGCCCTTTCAAAGTTTGTAACTTCTTCCAAGTGTTAAATAAGAGCAGTTGTTTTTGAAAATATTTGGCTACGTATTTTTACATCGGCCAGAACGACGCATGGTATGATTCATGCGGGGATATGATACGTAGGCAATCCACATAAGATTCGACCACCACTAAAAAAAATAAAAAGAAAAGAAAGGGAAAATGAAAATAACCAAAATAAGGGAAAATTTGAGGGATGTTAAAAAAAGGGGTCACAATTGTGAAAAAACCGGAATGATGCATGCAACTGGAAGCAAATGCATGATAGAAATGGTTAATTGCCTAGGTGCACTGCATCCCAAAGTGTGATTGCATATATGTCAAACTTTAAAAACTAACAAGTTTGTTTCTTGTCCAGAGAATCCAAGCAGTTAGTTTACCTAAAGCGTACTGGCATATTACCATTATCAAACTAGATCAAAGGGACCGATACCAGTGATCATGTCTAGCCCCGATAGAGAAGGAAGCGCTGAGGTAGAAGAGGTAGACGTGAAAGCGATGAAAGATGAGATGTATAAGTTAAAACAACAAATGGCTGAGATGTACCAGGCCTGGACGAAGGGTCAGCCACCACTAGCCTATCCTGCTAACCCTACTTTCCTCCCAATACCCACCCAGTCTCCGAAGCAGCTTGTTTCGGACTTATCCCTAAATTTTCAACATCATCAGGGAACCATCTCCCAAACACCACAAATCCCAAAAATAGTTCCGTACCCTCCACCAATTACCCCTGTCTTTGTGGCACCAGCCCCACTCCACGGGTCTTCTAGTGAGCTTATGTTCCAAACGCAGGATAATCAATATTACCCTCCCGAACCCACCTTCAAAGCACCTGAACCGTACCTTTACCAACCTCAACTTGGTATCTCCGGAGAACCTGTAAAGCAACCCAAGAATCCGAAGCAGGAAGAAATGTTTCGAAAAGTAAAAATCCTGGAGCAATCTTTCAGGAATATGCAAGGTTTGGGCGGCCAAGTCAGTGTGGCGTATAAGGATTTATGTTTATTCCCAGAGGTTTAGCTACCAGCAGGGTTCAAGATGCCTAAGTTTGACCTGTATAACGGGCATGGTGATCTGGTGGCACATTTGCGAGGATTTTGCAGCAAAATGAGAGGGCAGATGGAAAGGATGAGTTACTCATGGCATACTTCAGCCAGAGTTTGAGCGGGTCTACATGAGAATAGTATACACGATAGGACCATGGTAGGTGGTACACTTGGGATGACTTGGCACAAGCATTCGCCGACCACTTCTAGTACAATCTACAAATCATTCCAGATCGTTTGTCATTGATAAAACTGGAGAAAAAACCTGGAGAGAGTTTTAGGGAATACGGTTTCTGTTGGAGGGAACAAGCTGCAAGGGTCGATCCCCTAATAAAAGAAGGAGCGATGGTTGATTACTTTCTGCAAGCTTAGGAGCCGACTTATTTCGCTCACTTGGTGACGACGATCGGCAAGTCTTTTAATGAGGCTGTGAAAATGGGCAGCATGATCGAGGAAGGACTTAAGTCCAACAAGATCATGAGTTACTCGGAAACCAAAGCAACCACTCAAGCAATTCAAAGCGGCATCGGGGGTGTGATCGGGAAGAAGAAGAAAGAAGATGTTGCGACGGTTGAGTCTAGAGCCTGGTTCGGATCCAGAGGGCCCTCACCCTACTATAACCAACCCCGACCCCACCACCAAGATTACTCCCATACCCCATATAACCCTCCACATCATTATTACCCACCACCTGATCCCCAATTTTTTGTCCATCATGCACAAGCATACACTCAAACCCCGGCTCACGCACAATAGCATGCGCCGACCCCACAAAATTCATAACCATCTCCACAAAACACCTACCCACCTCCAAGAGCCTACAGAAATCCCACTGGAATAGATTTCTGTCCCAGCCAAGGCTTTAGGAATGAGAGGGCACAGAAATAGAAGCCTTTCACTCCACTGGGAGAATCATATACCAGTTTGTTCAATAGGCTGAGATAGTTGGGCATGTTGAATCCAATCGAGGCCAAATTTCCAAAACTTCCTCCAAGGAACCTTGACCACTCGGTAAGTTGTGAGTACTGTTTAGGGGCCCCCGGGCATGATACAAAGAAGTGTATGAAACTAAAAATGGCTGTCCAAGAGCTCATTGATACTCACCGAAGCGAGGTTCAGGCCGCAGAGGCATCTAATATCAACCAAAATCAGTTGTCGGCTCACCACGAGACCCATATGATTGAGTTGATACACAAGGGAGGGGAACCAAAGAAACCTCGAAGACGGTAATGATGATCCGCTCCAGCGAGATAGGTTCGAAAGAGAAAATGACCAGTGGAAAGTCGGTGGTCCAGTTGAAAGGGGTGAATAGCAAGCCAACTGGGGTGGCCGAGACAGGTTCATCGAGCATTGTTGCAATAAAACCAAAATGAGCAAAAGTGATGGTACCGGGGGTCGCAAGTAAACCTATTATGGTCGTAAAGGGTGCTCGCATAGAACCTATTATTATAAAGCCGGTAACTCAGTTGCCGATGATCAAAAGTAAAGATATACCTTGGAGTTATGAACAAGTGGTGGTAACATACAAAGGGAAGGAGATCGGGGAAGAGGTTTGTGAGACTCAGGGTCTGACTCGTTCGGGAAGGTGTTTTGCTCCTACATAGTTGAGAAAGGCTAATCTGGCATCGCTTAAGAAACTAGTGACCTAAAAAGAAGCGGAAGAATTCTTGAGGATAATGAAAGTACATGATTACTCTATTGTGGAACAATTGAAGAAAACACCAGCCCAAATCTCATTGCTCTCATTGCTGATCCACTTAGATGAGCACCGCCAGATGCTGGTGAAAATATTGAATGAGTCCCATGTCCCTGACAAGATCTCGGTAAATCACCTGGAGAATATAGCAAGCAAAATCTTTGAGGTAAACAGGGTTACTTTCTCAGACAATGAATTGCCTATGGAGGGCACATAACACAATAGGGCCCTTTATCTGATGGTAAAATGCGAAGACTCTGTGGTCATGCGGGTTCTGGTTGACAACGGGTCCAGTGCAAATATATGTCCTCTTTCCACATTGAATAAGCTAAAGGTCGATGATGATAGAATCCATAAGAACAGTGTCTGTGTACGAGGATTCGGCGGCGGAGGCAAAGATTCTGTGGGTGACATGATACTAGAATTGACAATAGGGCCCGTGGAGTTCACCATGGAGTTTCAAGTGCTAGATATGGCGGTCTCTTATAACCTTTTGTTGGGGCGACCTTGGATCCATGCCGCCAAGGCAATGCCATCTACGTTGTATCAAGTGGTTAAATTCGAGTGGCATAGATAGGAGATTGTGGTGCACGGTAAAGATAATATGTGTGCCCTGGGTGATGCCGTTGTACCCTTCATCGAAGTGGAAGATGACCAGGGTCCATGGGTATATCAATTCTCCGACACAGTATTAGTGGAAAAGGTCCCAGAGGGGAAAAGCATCCCGGTTCATAGGGTAATGACTGCAACTATCATGGTAGCTTCTGAAATGTTAAATAATGGTTTCATAGTAGGTAAAGGTTTGGGTGCTGCTCTTCAAGGCATCGTGCAGCCAGTTTCTCTTCCAAAGAATTTGGATACCTTTGGTTTGAGGTTTAAACCCACCGCGGCAGATGTAAGACGTGCCCGCAAAATGAAGAAAAGGGCATGGGTCTTGCCAAAGCCAATCCCGCATCTGTCCCTATCTTTCGTCAGGTTTGGTATTAGAAAACAGCTGTTGTCAAAAGTTCCCGAGTTACTGATTGGTGCAGATGGAGATCTAGATCAAGGGTTCGAAAGGTTATTTGCCGAGGTTAGCATGGTAAAATTTGGCGAGGGTCCTAGCCACGCAGAAATATAGTTTGTCGGGCCAAAAGTGAAGATTAATAATTAGAAGGCTACTCCTCTCCCTACCCGGAGGGAGTCTTGGTAGTCTGCTTTGATTTTTCTTTAAGTTTGTATGGATTATTTCAGGGTTGTAATCAGAATTTTAGTTTGTTTTAAGTGTGCAAACCTTGTTATCTTTCATGTTTAATGAAATGCAATTTCTTCCTTTTCTTCACTCCTGATAAAGTTTATCTTTTGTTTTCTTCTTTTCTTTTCTGTACAGTTCCTTTTACGCCGATTCTAATGATATGACATGCATAAAGAATCTTCAACCCAGTCTAAGAAATCAATCTGAGATAATAGTTCAAGAGGTTGAGTGTGATCACGAGTTAGAATTTGACGAAGATGAGGCTTTTGAGGAGACTAGTAAAGAATTAAGTCATTTTGAAGAAAAACCTAATCCCAACTTGAATAATACCGAAGCCGTCAATTTAGGAGACGCGAGTAATATCAGAGCGACTAAAATAAGTGTCTATCTGGAATAAAAGACTCGGAAGGAATTAATCGAAACACTCATTGAATACAAAGATGTTTTTGCATCGACGTATGATGACATGTCGGGTTTAACCACTGATCTAGTGGTTCACAAATTGCCCACTGACCCGATATTCCCTCCCATCAAGCAAAAGTTGAGTAAATTCAAAACCGATATGAGCATTAATATTAAGGAAGAAATAACCAAACACCTAGATACAAAGGTTATTCGGGTCACTCGATATCCTGATTGGTTGGCTAATATTGTGCCGGTACCAAAGAAGGACGGAAAAATCAAAGTGTGTGTTGACTATCGCAATCTAAACAAAGCAAGCCCAAAGGATAACTTCCCACTACCCAATATCCATATTTTGATTGATAATTGTACAAAACACGAGATTGGATCTTTCGTGGATTGCTATGCCGGGTATCATCAGATCCTGATGGATGAAGAAGATGCAGAGAAGACGGCATTCATCATGCTGTGGGGAACTTATTGCTAAAAAGTAATGTCATTTGGTCTGAAGAACGCTGGGGCAACATATATACGAGCAATGACCACTGTATTCCATGATGTGATTCACAAAGAGATTGAGGTGTACGTGGATGATGTAATTATCAAGTCAAAGCAACAGACCGACCACGTCGGAGATTTGAGGAAGTTCTTTCAGAGGCTTCACAGGTACGACATTAAACTTAACCCTGCCAAGTGTACATTTAGTGTTCCGTCCGAAAAGCTGCTGGGATTTCTAGTCAGTCGGCGAGGCATTGAGTTGGATCCGTCGAAGATCAAGGCTATACAGGAATTGCTACCTCCGAAGAACAAGACTGAAGTGATGAGTTTGTTAGGAAAGTTGAACTACATCAGCAGGTTTATTGCTTAGCCCACATCAACTTGTGAACCTATTTTTAGGTTATTAAATAAGGATGTCGCGATCAAATGGACTGAAGAATGTCAAGAGTCGTTTGATAAGATAAAGGGGTATTTGTCAAATCCATTTGTGTTGGTCCCACCTGAACCGGGAAGACCTTTGATTATTTATTTGACGGTCTTGGAAAAGTCATTTGGCTGTGTACTGGGGCAGCATGTCGTCACCGACAAGAAGGAACAAGCCATCTACTATCTTAGCAAGAAGTTCATGGCTTATGAGGTTAAGTACACTCACCTTGAGAAGACATGTTGTGCCCTAACTTGGGTAGCTAAAAAATTGAAACATTATTTGTCATCTTACACTACTTACATCATTTCCCGCTTGGATCCATTGAAGTATATCTTTCAAAAGCCTATGCCCAAGTATATCTTTCAAAAGCCTATGCCCACAGGGAGACTTGCAGAATGGCAGATTTTACTCACGGAGTTTGACATTGTCTATGTGACAAGGACTGCAATGAAAGCCCAAGCGTTTGCTGATCACTTGGACGAGAACCCGGTCGATGAAGAATATGAGCTGCTGAAGACTTATTTTCCTGATGAAGAGACGATGCATATTGATGAGCTGGAACTAACTGAAAACCCAGGTTGGAAATTGTACTTTGATGGGGCTGCAAACATGAAAGGGGTTGGAATAGGGGTTGTGCTTATTTCCGAAACAGGGCATCACTATCCTGTTACGGCTCAACTTCGATTTTATTGTACCAACAACATGGCTGAATATGAGGCATGCATTTTGGGTTTACGGTTAGCGGCGGACATGAATGTCCAGGACGTTTTGGTCTTGGGAGACTCGGACCTCCTGGTATATCAAATTCATGTAGAATGTGAAACAAGGGATTTGAAACTCATACCGTATCGATAATGTTTGCATGATCTATGTTAACGGTTTCGATCAGTGGAGTTTAGGCATATCCCAAGAGTCCATAACGAAGTTTCCAATGCTTTGGCTACATTAGCATCAATGTTGCATCATCCAGACAAGGTTCATGTCGATCCATTGCATATCCAAGTTTGTGATCAACATGCTTATTGTAATATGGTGGAAGATGAACTTGATGTCGAACCATGGTTCCATGATGTCAAGGAGTACCTCAGAATGGGGATATACCCGGTTCAAGCCACAGGAGATCAAAATAGAGCAATTCGACGGTTGGCGAGTGGATTTTTCCTTAGTGGAGGAGTGTTGTATAAAAGAACACCAGATCTCAGTTTGTTAAGATGCATAAATGCTAAACGAGCTACGAAAGTCATGATGGAAGTACATTCTGGAGTTTGCGGGCCGCACGAGAGCGGATATATACTGGCGAAGAAGATCCTTCGAGCAGGGTATTACTGGCTCACTATGGAGCGAGATTGTATCAGGTGTGTGCGCAAACATCATCAACGCCAGATACACGGGGATTTGATTCACTCTCCGCCATCAGAATTACACACAATGTCGGTGTCGTGGCCGTTCGTTGCTTGGGGCATGGACATCATTGGGCCCATTGATCCAGCAGCATCCAACGGGCAAAGGTTCATTCTGGTGGCTGTAAGCACGTGATTTTTGCCCTATATGAGAATTACTCCCAAAATTTCAAAATAAAATAAATTTTTATGTTCTTTGCAATTTTATGAATTTTTGTGGTATTTTTCTTTTATTTGCATTTGTTTGTGCATTTGTTAAATTAATAAAAATACAAAAAATATGCATTTAGGATCTAATTTTTACAATTAGGATTAAGTAAGTAAGTTGTTTTACAAAAAAAAAAATTCACAAAAAAATATGTATTTTTGCATTTTTTAGCATTTAATGTCCAATTGTGTGATCTTGTTTTTAATTGGTATTTAATTAGTGGGATAATTGTTAGTAGGAGTTAATTAGTTATTTTTGATAATTCAATTAGGTATTTTAATTTAATTTAGGATCTTTAAGTTTTAATTTTGGAGCAAATAAAAGAAAAGAGAACAAAAAATATGAAAGGAAAATTGGATTGGGCCTCTTATTATAATTTGAATTAACCTGGCCCAAGTGTCTCACAAGTCCAACCCAAAACCCACCGGGTCAATCCGACCCGGTCTGCCCCATAACCCAAATGACCCCCCCTCATTTTCACTTTACCCCTCACTTCTCTTGAACACCCTAACCCTAGACCTAGCTGCCACTCCCCATCTTCATCTTCTTCTTCCTCAAAAAACCTAACAACACCACTGAACACCAACTGCCCAGAATGCCAGCCCCGTCCCCTTCGACCAACGACCCCGTCGTCAACTTCTGCTTCGTCCCCAAACCCACGACCAACAACTGTAACGTCTCCAACCCCAACCCGTCAAACCAGTCGACCAACCTCACCAATAACAGCCTACTCATTATCACCTTCCCCACGCCGGACAGACCACTCCGTTTCCCAGCCATCCTCACTATTGTTCTCCTCTCTGACGCCATACTGCAGCGTCATTCAACCAACCAAACGACCATATCCTTCTGTGTCATTCTTCTTCTTTTTCGTCGTCGACGACACAACGTAAACCAGCCAGAACCTCGCCATGAACGAACCACCCAGCTCGTCCATCACACACAGTCCAGCCAGCCTCCCATTTTTGCTGCTGCCCGTCATCTTCCTCATCGCTCGTCACCACCCTCACGACCAGCTGAACTAACACCATTTCAAGACATGAACCAGCTCTAAACGATCCCTCCATTCGCCATAACCCACATCGCAACCTCCTTCCTCAACCTAAGCTTCATTGGTTTGAGTCTTATCAGGAGCTCGCTTGTCAAATCTGTACGGTGATGGGTGTCGAGGTTCGTCTACGATTCGTCATGTTTTGAGTATAACGCTACCTTGCAGTTAGTTTTTTGGATTCGTTTGAGCCCTTATTTGGCATTTTCTCTTCATTTTGCTTCAGCAGATTTTTAGTTGTTCTCTGCTCATATGTATGGGGTTATTCACTTGTTTTTTGATATGAGCATATGAGTGAGATTCCGGTTTGTTTGTGATTATTTAGTAGTGGTCTGTTAAGCTTTTACTTTCTGTGGTTGTTCATTAGGTTTTGCACATAAGTTCAGTTTGTTTCGATTCGGTGAATTTAAAGTGCTCATTCATATTTTGTCTAAGTTTTAATTTAGAATTGTGATTTCCTAAGAATCATTGAATCCTTCATCTTGGTTGTAATGCTGTTGGATTTAATTTGAAGTTCAATTGATGATTGAGTTAGTGATTTGAATCTACTTGTTTGTTCTGTTAAGTTTGTTTTTGATGTGAATCTAACCATGTTGTTTTGTCCTAATGTTGTTGATTGGGAATTAGTTTCATGTATTTAATTAGTCAATTGTTAGGCTTTCAATTGTTATAGCTAATATGTTTTTGGGGGATTGGGGTAGGATAGTAATTTCAGTAGTTTCAGGGAAAGTTTGGGAATTTAAAACTTAAAGAATTGTTTATGTTGAGTGTTCTGTCCACTAGGCACTAAAGTACCATTAAAATATTGTAGTGGGGAACAAAACATAACGGGGAGGTAAAGGGATTGATTAAACATAATGGCCACCCATAACTTGGAATTAAAAATGACAAGACACTTGATAGTTGGGTGTAAAAGAATATCATGGGCTGATTTTTTGGGTGCTTTTGAGAGTTGGGGGAGGGTCTGTTTTGCAGATAAATAGGGAGAATTGGACAGAATGTAGGGGGACTCTTTTTGGTCAGTTTAGAGTATATCATTTTAAGAGAGTGTTTGAGAGTTAAAAACTGAAAAAGTGAGGTCTCTTTTGCTATTGAAAATCAGTACTGGTTTGCTACTATTTCATTGAAGTTCCAAGTTTCTTTCTTTGAGTGTTCGAAGTTCAGAAACCTACTGTTCTATTGCATTTTTGGGTCTTTCTGCTTCTTGCCTGTGACTACTGTTTGGTATTTCTGGTTTTATACCTGGGTTTCTGGTATTGGTGTTGCTGTTTGGTATCTTTGAAATTGCTACTGGTTTTCCTGGGATTTATTCTGCTGGGTTCTCTATCTGTTGCTGGTTGTTACTGTTGTTGTATACTACTGCTGTGCTGATCACTCCTGTTTATTCTTCTTTTTCCAATACCAGGTACACTTTCGAATTAACACCGATGTAGCTGTGAGATGTAAAAGTGAAATGAAATGCTAGGGTGATTGATGAATTAGTGCTGCTCCTATAGTTTAATAGATATGTAATAAGTATTTGTATAATCTAGTTTCATGTCTCAATAAGAATGCATGGTGTAGTTTTGTACTTAACTGGAACTATTTGTTTTTTAAACCACAATTTATAGTTGTCAATTGAAGATTAAATGTAGTTAGCTGTGTAATTTGTATGATAAACAAATAGTTAATGGATTGGTTACTTAGACTTCATCTTTAATTAGTGTTTGTATTTAAGATAGATTTTAGGACTGTGTACTCTAATGGATTAGTGATTCGTCATTCTTCCTAGTGCAATGTAGCCTTAGTTATTAGCTAATTCTACCAAGAATCTGATTCCATTAGGCCGTATATAGGCCAGTTTTTGAATCCAGAATAACATCTTCTAGTACTTAATTCCATTAGTCTCAATCATCTAAAAATGTTAGTTTAAATCAACTTGGAGAATGGTTAGTTTGTTTTTTTTAACATTTTATCAATCTCGTATGCATATTATAATTTCAACTTTAGTAGTTCGATTATAGAATAAGGCACGAAACAATTTCCATTTTTACGAGTTCGAGTGCAATTTTCTGTTAGCATCTATTGTAATCTGATAACTAATAAGAGGCTCGAACTTGTCAAGCATGTAAATCAATTAGGACTTTTTCTTCTTTCATTTTTAGAGACGAACAAAAATAGAAAAATGTAGTCACTTTAGGATTATCCTTTTAAAATAAACGAGATGAGCCTCGCCAAATAAAACGCACAAGTTGCGGGGCCCTCATAAATGTATATATTAAAATACTTAGTTTTCGGGACGGGCTGTTTAGCGAATTTTACGGCCTTCCCAAAAAATAATAAGGCGTTAGTCTCTTAGCCCTTATTATAAAATAAGAAAGGAAAATTGGCCATTTAACACTTAGCCCATTTTTATTTCAATTACAGCCCTTTCACCTTTCAATTATAGCCCTTAATTGACCCAATTTCTAGCCCAATTCCGGACCAGCCCCATCCAACTTAACCCCAATCATTAACCCGTCTATATTACCCGACCCAAAATCCTTTTAATCTAGGCCGTTGATCAACCTGATCAATGGCCACGATCCCTCCTTACCTTTTTTAACCCAAACGACTACCCTAATCTCCTCACTTCTCATCTATCAACCGCCTCTAAACACTCCCCTCTCTCAAACTCTCTCAAATGTTCTCGAAACCTTAATCATCTCCTACTATCTTCAACCTCGAAACCACCAGAATCCATGGCTTCTCAGGCCAGGAAAGTCTTCAAATCACCTCCCTTTGTCCTTTTACACATGGTACTTGAAGATTCGAGATCTGACCTTGAAGGTTTTTGCCCAAATCTTCGCTGATTCAAGGTTTTACGTCCATCTCTAGCCTTGCTCGCCGTGCAATGATGTTTTGAGCCTGGTTCTGACTTCTCCGACTAAGATCGGACCGTTTCCAAGCCTTTCTCATTCTAGAGTTCTTCTGAAACCCTCATTATTTGAGGGGTTTCTTCGATTTTTCTTAGATTTGTTGTGTATCCGTGCCCTACTTGAGTTTTCAAACGATTTCCCCAACTTTCTTTCCAAAATTACTTTCAAAATCACTTCTCTTTCGATTTAGGGTTTTTTCCGAAATACTTAAATGTTTCTCTGATTTTTTCTCCTTTTCTTTGTGTGTATTTGTCTCTACTGTGCTCATATGTTTCCTTTTTACCACCCATGTTCTTCTACTGATTTCTTATGCTTCCTTCTACCACACATGTTCTTCTATGCTTTCTATATCGGGGTTTTTATATCGTGCTCTAACATGTTTATCTCACTGTGTTTTCCTATATGTTCTTTGCTATAGTTTTCCATTGTTCTTGTGTTCTTAAATATTTGTTGTTTTCTCTCTACTGAACCCTATTTAAGTCTTTTCTGAAAGGATTTTTCTCTAACATGTTTCTTCTACTAAGCATGTTGTTTGCTCATTATGCTTCGAGTTAGTCCTTTCAGTCTGTTTGCTTTGAAATTCCTATTGTATTTGCTTGCATTCTCATGTTTCTGAAAAGAAATCTCTGAGCCTGTTTTGACTACTTGCCTCCTCATCTCTGTACTTGACTCGAGGTGGAAACCCTAGAATTTGGGGGTTCAGCCGAGGTCTGGTCATATGATTGAACTAGGGTTCTGTTTGAGAAAACTTGACTCTTTCAGATTAATCTTTGAGTCTATAAATTGAGTTGGGCTCCCTTATTTTCATGTAATTCTGAGTTCTCTGAAGTTTAACTAGCTTTACAATAGCATGACAAATGTCTTCATATTTAACGTGTATGTATGCTTTTATATGTGATGGATCTTTCTTCAAAAAGGTTTTCCAACTTGTGGTTGATTCAGAATTCCTTTTTAATAGGTCTAATTGACTGTTACTGATTTTCCTTATGTTAAAATCTTTCCCATCTTCATGACTTGGTTCATTCATACTAATTATTTGGACTTCTAATTTCTTGACTATTAATTGATTCTCTTTCCTTAATTATACAATCGTGTACTGTCAAAACCTTGTCCTTAAATAAATCTCTATGTATTTTCCCCTAATTCACTACTTTGAAAAGTGGTTGATTAACCTCTTTTCTTAATTAATTTTACCAGTTTGAAATATGAATCCCTTAATTATGGGGAAATCTTGTGTAATTTGATTGATAAGAAGTTTTCAAACTAGTTCTAGCCTTATTTCTGCCTGCTTTCTACACTATAAAGGCACGACTTCTCTTCACAAACTACACATTTCGGACTTCACACTTACAATTTCACAATCTCTTCTCAACTTTCACTTAAAGTGTTCTTGCTTCTTGTCTGCACTTTGGCTTTCACAAGACTACTCCCTTCTCTTTACTTGTCTCTTTGAAACTGGTATGTTCTAACTCAATTCTCAGCATCACCTTAATGTGTTTTCTTACACTCTTTGTATCCATGTCTATATTTTGTAGAATTTAACGTTGAACTTAATATACCTATATGCTACTGTTTGCTTCTCTTTCTTGTGAACACTTGCTCCATATCCCATTACCTCAAAGTGGGATGGAGGGAACACTTGCTCCATACACTTGCTTCTCTTTCTTGTGAACACTTGCTCCATATCCCATTACCCTCCCTATATGTTTGTAAATGGGGACTCAGGGCATGGCAGCAAGAATTGTTGTCC
>MU755699.1:25252-66394 GCA_026770625.1 Nicotiana glauca | reverse complement strand
CCCCCCCAAACCTCAAAGTGGGCTGGAGGGTGTGCCAATATATCTCATTGTTGGGTATGCCCTTTGCCTGCTCTTTCCTTGTATCCTGCCTCTATTATGAATTCCCATATCCCACTCCCTTTTGTATGCTGAGTTAAGTTCATGGCCTGGCAGCATCCAAATGGCTGTCCAAGGCTAAACCTGACCTTCAACAGGTCCTACCTCCCCAATTTAAAGCTGACAAACTGGTCAGGGGTGTTCCAGCAACCCAATTGCCAGGGATGACCACCAGCCTGCCATGGACTTCCCTAATTTCCCCTATACTGCACTCACACTTACTCTTAGACTCTAAGTTTTGCCCCCTCGTATAAGCCTTGACTTGGGAACCTTTAGTTCCCTCTGAACTTGGACATTTGAGGGCTGGTTCTTCCACTGTACTATAATCCAATTCTGCAATATATTTGGGTGTAAGCACTGCCCGGAGTCCATTTGAGATTCTTAGGAAACTCTAACACATCCTAAATAAGAGAAAGGCTTTGGAATTTGGCTCTTTGGAGTTGGTTTACTTCATGCTTTAGACAGAAGCCTGAATCAGGCTCTCCTTGGTTGGGACCGTTAGCTTTCTGATGTATTTTTGCTTTTCTTTATTCATTCTGGGTTATAATAATTTTTTAATAACTCACAGGGTTTATAGTGAAAAGTGGAGGGTCATTTCTGTATGCATATGGGTAGACAACATGCTCATAGGGATTCTTATTTACGAATTCTGCATTTATGCATATCATATAGTACTCTTGCCTATAAGTCGTTTCATTATTGCATTAGAAACCATGCCTATAAGTTATGCATCACACACAGAAATCCTGCCTATAAGTTGTTTCATTATTGCATTAGAAACCATGCCTATGAGTTTCTGCATATAGAAATCATGATTATAGTTTTGTTTCTGCATTTCTGCATATTCATCCACCATTAGGCAAACAATTACAGGTTAAAAATAATCAACTTCATTCTAGATACCATACCTATAGGATTCCTACACTTACGTAATCATTTTTAAACCAAAAACGTTTAGAAATTATGCTTATAGGAGTAATCAATTGAATCAGCTTTGTCTATTTCATCTATGAGTTTAAAATCAGTAGCAATGTCGTTTAGAATTTGCAGAACTTTTATTTATAAACCCAGTAATCCTTCTTTAAAATCAGTACGCCTTATGTATTATTAGATATCATGCCTATAGGTCTCATTTAGGAAAGCTATGAGGCAAAATTGGTTAATTGAATCAGGCTCTATTAATTCCAACCAGCAGGCAGGTCTGATTCCAGTTTCTTATTCGAAATGTGTAATAAGCCAGTATGACTCCTTAACGTTAAGTTTAATTCAGACCATAATCAGTATTTGAAGTCATGCTACGTATATTTGCCTTTAAGTGAGGAGGCCTATTTGAGCCTTAATTGTTGTTTGTTTTTCCCCTAATTTCTTATGTATTCTTGTTTGTCGCCTTAGACTTCTATCCTTTTAAACCCTGAAAAGACCCAATTCCCTCCCCTTTTAGGATTAGTAGTCCTAAATGCCCCTGGGACTGATAGGATTGGGACGGAAATAACATACAATAAATAACAAAACCATTCCGTGTTTAATACCTTAACGAGGTGGGGAAGGGTAGATATGGATATGATGATCGGTGCGCTAATATCACGTGCGACCCCTCTTCTGAGGAGTGATTGCTGGATATTGCATTGATATGATCCATATTAATTGTAAACCTAGGACCCCTCTCCCTTTATTTGCTGTCATCTCTTCTTGTAAAATTATTCAAGTCTTTTTTTTTGTAAATTTCTGCCCTCTTTACTTATTTTCAAAATTCCCAACTTATTTGCAAGCCCCTCTATTTGAACCCCCTAATTGCTTATTTGATTACATGAAGTCACAATTGTAACATGGTCGGGTACCACACTAGTGGATCTAGAGGGGTGCCTAACACCTTCCCTTCGAGATATTTTCTAGCCCTTACCCAAACTCTGGTTCTTCAAACTCAAACCATTCTTTAGTGTCCTAATGCACTTTAATCATTAGGTGGAGACTCTTCAATAAACCCAATTCCCAAAAGGGAACGAGTTATCCTCCCAAATGTCATAAACCCAATTTCACGAGAAAAAAGGAGCGTCGACAGCACTTGGGCTGTAGGAGCCCCTTTGAAGTCTGCACACCCCCAGTGAGCACAATCGACTATTTTTATGGATCGGGACGTTCGCCACAGTGATGTATGGATCGGGTTGCACGATACAACGATTATTGTGATATCTGTTATTATGAGAGATATACGAGTCAAGTGCTGAGGATGTATACTGAGTTGAGGGGCAAATTTCCGCTTGTTATTCACCTACTAATTACTGTTTTACTTGTTTTAAAAAGGATTTCAATTGATTTCTTCACTGATTTACTTCTTTAAGTAATTTTACCGGTTTGATATTGAATTGCTTTGTGCCTTTTACGTGTTTCATGCGTTTAGCCATTCTTTATGATTATTACACCCTGGGTCAGAGTACTCATATTACTCCCTGCACCTTATGTGCAGATCCAGGTATTACCGAGACGTAGTGTGAGCTTTCCTGTTGTTCAATATTCACCAAAGTTATCGAGGTAGTTGCATGGCGTCCACAGACCCGATTTCTCCTTCTATCATGTTATTATTTTTCAGCATTCCTAGACTATTCTTGTATTAGGTTGTTCAAACTTGTAATAGAGGCTCTTGACTTGTGACGCCGGATCAGTGGGCTATGTAGTGATATCATTAAGACTTCCGCACATTTAATCTACTATTTTCAGATTTATATTATGTTAAATTGGTATTTATACCATGTTAACTGGTAATGAATTTTATAAAGAAAAGGGTTGAGTTTGATTGTTGGTCGGGCTTGCCTAGCAATGTATTGGGCGACATCACGACCGGGGTTGGGGTCATGACACCAAGTTCTTGTGGTCAAAAGGCCTATTATTACCTCTTATTGATCTAGGGGAAAATTATCTACTAAGTGGGATGGACCATATATTGTACAAGAGGTATACTCAAGTGGCGCTTACAAGATAGTTGACTCGGAAGGTTTGCGGATTGGCCCCATCAATGGGAAATTCATGAAGAGATACTATCCTTAAAGAAAACAAATACGCTCTTTAATGTATTAGCATAAAATACATGTTGCTCCTGGCTCGCAAGAGTATAAACTGTGCACGGTCCAAAAAAATAAGTCCGCTAGGTTGAAAACCTCGAAAGAGGCGGCTTAGGCAAAAATTAGGACATCTAAAAAAAAAGTCCGCTAGGTTGAAAACCTCGAAAGAGGCGGCCTAGGCAAAAGTTAGGACGCAAAAAAAAAACACTCACCCATTTCGAAAGATGGAATGACTTGATTCTCTTCACCGAGGTACGTAGGCAGCTTAGAGTTTCATTCTAAGTTCAGTCATATGAGTTCAAAAATACATATTACCCAAAGCATTTTTTTAAATGAGGTATGATGGAATATAATTCACTTGATTGATACTAGAAAATTAGGAGTACATATATTCTTTCGTTCAACCCTTTGCCTTGACTTGATGGCTCAATGGGGATAAGTCCTCCATGTAAAATTGAGGTCTTTGATGGAATAATGGTAGCTTTTTTAATAAGAGGATAGGTATTTAAGTTAAAGACTCCGATCTTAAATCAAGTTGATTTTCCAGGTTTGTTACATCATCAATTTGAAGTGTTCAAACCGGCTAGTTCTTTAAATTAAAGTCTACAAGCATGTCAAGGCTTCAAATCCATAAAGCACTAAAAAGGGTCAAGAACAAAGGGGAACATTAATGAGAACACACAACATAAAGTGAAGCAAAAGAAGATTTATTGCTGATGAGAACATCTACTAAACAATCAAATGCAAGAAAAAAAGGAAAAGAAACAAATAAAGCAGTGTTTATAGCCTAATCTAAGCACAACTTGTAGTTGGCCAAATCTTTAAGCATAACTTCCAAGTATTTCTTCTTCTTCTCTAAATCGGCCAAGTCATCAGCAGTCAACAAGGCAATGCAACATCCGTCATACTCTTTTCTAATAGTTGAAGCTCCTAACTTGGCTTCTTCAACTTCTTTCTCAGCAACTTTTAAAAGGGCTTCTAAGTTCTTCTCTTTTTCACGGCGCTTCTCTATCTTCTCTTTCACTGTAACTAGGGATTGGCGGATAGATGATACTTCTCTAACCTTCTCTTCTTCTTCAATCATGGTATTTGTAAGGTGTACCTCGACATCTGATATTTCATTCTCTTCAACCTTCTCAGATAAATCTGAGCGTATCTTGTTATATGAAGCAGCAAGCTCAAAAAGGGACTCTAATAGGTTTCTCAAAGGGAAAATATCCACATTATCCCCACCCATTGCCTCAAGGATCACTTTAGTATTTCCTTCAAGCTCAAAAATATTGTCTGTAGTGCTGCCTTTCAGCTTACGCTAAATCGAAGTCCAAAGCTTCAATATAAACTCCTTTCGAATATCCAAGACAACCTTCTTTCCATCAAAAATTGAAGCTGCAATTCTTCGTCGTTCATGCAAATCAGAGCCTAACTTTTTCCTAATTCCATATGGGTTCGGCCCTGCTACAGACTCACCACTATCTTGTGGCTTACTCATTGCAACGCTCCAACGTTATTATCCTGGAAAAAAATAAATAAATGTAAGAACACTTTAGCGAAGCCATTTGGCCATGGATAACAAAAATAAAAAGTTTATGTTTTTTTTACTTTCTCGTTATGAGCTGTTAGTGTTCTTGAAGGGCTATCAACGCTTTGGACCTATACAACCCCTTCTGGGTTTGACCTTTTCTTTTTCCAACATTGATATCCTTTGCTGCTATCACTCTCCTCTTGGGATAGGTGCTTGTTAGAGGCATCAACGACTACACCAAATGGAATAAGACCTTTGTCAACTGGAGAAAGGATCTCTTCTCTTCGAATTTCTTTGTGTAGCATGAGTTTGTTGCATGTGCGCATATCAACAACCTTAGACTTTAAAGCGGGAAGCTTATCAATCACTAAGACATCCTCGTTATCGAATGGTATTTGTGATTGGCTCAACAGTATTCATCAAAAATTACAAGTGGTCTTCAAGAAGGCTTCCATGTGCCCTTGCCCACCAAGATCTATAGTTAGACGATGTAAACTTCTTCATGTTGGACCCAAAAGGAGGAAATACTGCCTTCGACTTAGATCTAGTCAACACACAAATCTGTGCAAGTCTTAACCCTTCTTCTAATGAGGCCTAATGAAAATCTTGCTCTAAGCAACCAGGGGTGTCTTGATAAAAACCAAATTAGCGGCTAAATCGATTAGTGTTGTAAGGTTTAATAATAAAGTTGACTCCATCCCTCAAAGGGAGATAATTCGAGCGAATATTCAAAAAGAAATTTAACTCAGACTCATCTGCCTTTCTATCATCATAGTAGTGGTACGGACCGGATCTGCGGTGCATTGTCGAAGTCCAAATGATATTTTCTCCATTATGAATACGCTTTCTTGCTTCCTTCTTCCCAAAATATATAGCAGCACCTTCGCCGGAACATGTGGTCATAAGAAGAACAGCTGGACCCTTTGCATATGGAAAATGAGTCTTAAAGTATTAGGCTAACTAACCATACACAAAATGAGCAGAAAAGCATGTTTGAGCATGATCAAGCAACGAGCACTTTGAAATCTCGTTCAAACCCTTATCTATTCGGGCTAAGACCGGGACTGCAAGGCTGACTCTTCGTTTACAAGCAAGATGACATGTGATCTTAAAGGTCCCAGGACGAATGAAGTCACCATATTCTGAAGGGAGCACAAAAACACATAACCAACAAGATAGAAAAACAGCCAAGTATGCCTCGTCTTTCTTGTCATCCATAACTCCTAGCTTATGGATTAAAGCTTTTTCAACAGTCGACCAATTAACTGCTTCCTCTATGACCCCGATAGGATTGTGCGTTGATTTCAAACGAGCAGACTTCTTTTCTTTCCTTAAAGGAGACTGAGTATACTTCATTGTCTTCCTGCACCAGAATTCTACCCATTTATTCGCAGAAACCTTTAGATCGATGCTACCTCCTTCTCGGAGCCGATGGAAGGCATCAAACAAATGCTCACAAGTCTAGGGAAGAAACTTTCTCCCTTTGTCGTACGTGCCTGCAAGCTCTTCAACATTTGGCATAACTTCCTAGTAAGGAGATCCTGTTATAGGCAAACCACCAATCTTATACAAATCCTAAAGTGATATGGATAGTTCTCCAGTAGAGGTAAGCAATGTGTTGGTAACAGGGCACCATGCCTCACAGAAAGCCTGCATAAGATTCGTATTATGGTCATATGTGAAGAGTGAATCATATACGGCGTCATAAATTCTTGCACCCTCCAGTGACAAGCGACATCTACTTAAGACGTCTTCTGCCCATTCCCAGTAGCCAGGAACGTAATGAAATTCACCGCCGAACGGCAAATCATTGCCCCAATTAGTTTCCTTGTTAATAATTCGATGCCCTAGGCATGGTAAAGTACTCACAACATTCCAAGCATGATGAGTAGTGGTGCAAAGCATCCATGTCTTGGGAGGACGACTATTATATTCAAGCGTCCAGTCTGCCAAATACGGTAGGTCCCTCAAAGGTACCCATGAAGCTACAACATATAGGCCGATTAGTGACCTATTAATTGGTAACCGTGTCCCCTCCTTGCTTCCATTATGGTCCGAAATAATAAGGCATTGCGAATTAGAGGAAGAAATTCTTAAGTTTTGGAAGTAAACCATGTTTAGCCTGCAAAAAGAGAGAAAAGTATTTATTAGCACTTAACTTAGAAATACAATATTCATGGCCTTAAATTCATAATATAATGTGTCATATCTCAAGATTAGTCCTACCAAGCATGGAAAAGGCAAAGTCTTTGGCTTGGACAGTGTAATGATCTTTGCCATATATAAAGAAAGTCAAGTTTTCAAATAAAGTAAAGTCGTTGGCTTAGACAGTGTAATGGTCTATGCCTCAGATAAAATAAAGTTAAATCTTCAAACAAGATGAAGTCATTAGCTTAGACGGTGTAATGGTCTTCGCTTCAAACAATAAATCTTTGGCTTAGACGGTGTATTTCTTCGCTTCAGACAAAGTAAAATCTTTGGCTCAAACTGTGTAATAGTTTTCGCCTCAGATAAAGTAAAATCAAATCTTCAGAAAAAATATCTTTGGCTTAGACGGTGTAATGGTCTTTGCTACAAATAAAGTAAAGTCAAATTTTCAACAACAAAAAAAAGATCTCTGGCTTAGCGGTGAAATGGTCTTTGCCTAAAAAGAAGTGCACGTATATAATTGAAGAAAACATAGAAGATTAATTATGTGCAGAAACCAAAAAAATAGTAGTGTGCAGAAGAAGACAAATACGTGGTAATTCTTAAATTATTACTTGGATTTACCTTGACGAAGTTAAATTAAGTTCAAAATTCAAAGTGTTATCATAAGATAAAAGTCCTATGAGTTCTATCTTTTGAATTTTCTTGAATTCATAAGTTGTGACTAAATTCTATCATGAAAAAAAAAGTGGTAATAAGGTGCAAATATTTGATTCTAAGAGAATGCAACACTAATTGCTCCACAAGCTCAGAGGATGTTGCCACTACTTCTTCGCCATAGCACATACGTGCCTCGTACAGAAAACGAGCAGAGGACAAAAGAAAGATTTTATTTTTATAAATTTGATGAACATCTCAATTATCATATGGGATTAGAAGCAAAAATGTGTAAAAGTTGTAGTCTTTATTCATCTTTTCCCTAACTTTAAACTTACGGGATAGATATACATTGGATACTGTGGGAACTAAAAGCACAAAAAGGACATAACTTTAAATGTAAGGGAGAAGATAAAAAGACTAAGAAAAGTTGGCATGTACCTATTGTATTATTTAAAAACAAATTGTCTTGAAACAAACTTTGTGGTAGAAAACTCAAGAATGTTTTTACTAATGGGAAAAAGTGAATAGTACCAAAACAAAAGATATTGTACTTGATATTTCACATATGAAAAGAAAAATTGAATAGTTTAAATAAATGTCATGGTACTTGACATTGAAAATGACATAAAGCAAGAAGCTTTCATGTAAAAGGACATTTCAATAGTGAATCTACAAGTAAAAAAATAATTGCTCATAGAAGAAAGCAAACATATGGAAATTGTTGTTATTCCTCCGTGAGAAACCAAAAGGGAAAGTCCTTTTACGTGAAAAGAAATTGGGGTAGAAGTTATGGTTGTTGTAAGAAATCTAATTTCAAAAGTTATAATTTTAAATCCAAGTTGAACTGTTTTGAGCCTTTTTATACCTCTTTATTTCTAACCATATCCAAAAGCCCACATTACGATCCAAAGAAAGACCTTCTGATTAGTCTTCGAGAGACGCCAAGTCGAGCAAGTAGAGGTGATTCATATCAGGGGAAACACTCTGGCCCAACCAGGAAAAATAATAAAATGAGAGTCTTATTGGTGAAAACTCTCACGGGAACCGTAAGGCGACATGAGCCGAGAGAAATCAGAAATAAGAGAGTCTTATTGGTAAAAACCTTCACAGGCACCTTAAGAACAAAGTGAGTTGAGAGATGAACAAATGAGAGAGGTTTGTTCATGAAAACCCTTCAGGGCACCGCATGCCAAAAAAGGCCAAAGTTTTGGTGAAGAAATCAGGTTATGGAAATCACGGGGCAACAAAATATGGCAACCGAAAGTTGATTGGTTGGACAGATTGGGCTGATTAATCCAAAATGCATGTCATGATCGTTGGTGTCAGTTGTTCCACTCCGATAAGTCTCTTTTCTTTTTCCCTTCTAGCAGTCATCCAGTTTTGGATTTTTCTTATCATTAACTCTCAAAGTCATTACATTTTATTTCTTTTGGGTTTTATTTCTCTAAGATGTTTCAATGTCAGTTCTGTTTAATCAAATAAGAAAGGATTTCAAATTTCACTACCAGCTTTCAAAATTGCACAAAGCACAGTGTGGCCAGATCATACCAAAGACAGTATGATGTAAAGCGGGATATAAAAGGTTAGTGGAAGTTGCATCGGTGAAATGGTTTAGTAATTTCATAGGAGATGAAGAGGTTCAAACAGATGGGTCAGAAATGTAACACAACTGTTTGGGTGTAGAACACTCGGGTCATCCAAGGTCATGGGAGTGAAAGTTGGTCAGAAAGTCAAGCGGTTCTGGGCTAATTCAAGGAAGTCAGAAAACACGACAGTGGAGAGGCAACCTTCAGCAAGAATGCCACAAACTAACCTCCATATTTTAAACTGACAAGATTTTTCTTTGATTGAAACAGTGGCAGAAGGTTTCGTTGTTTCGAAGAAACCCTCCGTAAGGAAAGGCAAGCACCAGATAGGTTTGACCATAAATTTTCAGGATCCGCCTGGATAATGGGAATTAATTTGAAGTTCTTAGGACCTCCTAGAAAATGGGACCTAGTTTAAAATGCAGAACAATCATGAGTAGAAAGATCTAGCATAATTATACCCCAAGAGAATATAAGTTGGCTTCAAAGTTTGCATGTTTGAGATATGATTCAAGTAGGAGTTTTCAGGACCCTCCTGAATAATGGGACCTAGCTTTAAAGATTCCCATTAGATAACAAGATTTAATGTAAGTTCTACTATAGGGAAGCATAGTTCAGCCTTAAAGGTTGTCACTCTTAAGATAAGACTTGATTTTAATTTTCAAGACCCTCCTGGATAAAGGGATGTAGTTCTAAAACTTTCTTAAATAACAAGATATAGTGGAAGTCGTACCTTTAGTAGATCTAATTTAGATTAAAACTGTCACTTAACTAGGAATTTTCAGGACCCTCCTGGATAATAGGATTTAGCTTTTAAATTCTTAGAGATATTTGGTAACATGATTTAAATAACACTCACAGATACGCCCAGCTACAAACTAGGGCAGAAAATTATTTTTGTTTTGTCTGTTTTGTTATCAGGCGCCCGCCTGGAGAGAAAGGGAATACAATTGAAGTCAGGCGCCCACTTGGAGAGCAATGGAATAAAGTTAAAGATTTGGTAATCAGGCGCCCACCTGGAAAGCAAGGGAATACAATTAAAGATTTGGTAATCAGGCGCCCACCTGGAAAGCAAGGGAATACAGCTAAGGTTTTGGTAATCAGGCGTCCAAATGGAAAGCAAGGGAATACAGCTAAGGTTTTGGTAATCAGGCGCCCACCTGGAAAGCAAGGGAATGCAGTTAAAGATTTGGTAAACAGGCGCCCACCTGAAAAGCAAGGGAATACAGCTAAAGATTTGGTAATCAGGCGCCCACCTGGAAAGCAAAAGAATACAGTTAAAGATTTGGTGATCAGGCTCCCACCTGGAAAGCAAGGATTACAAATAAAGATTTGGTAATCAGGCGCCCACCTGGAAAATAAGGAAATACAATTAAAGATTTGGTAATCAGGCGCCCACATGAAAAGCAAGGGAATACAACTAAGGTTTTGATAATCAGGCAGCCACCAGGAAAGAAAGGGAATACAGTTATAGATTTGGTAATCAGGAACCTACCTGGAAAGCAAGGGAATGAAGTTAAAGATTTGGTAATCAGGCACCCAACTGGAGAGCAAGGGAATACATTTCAAGTTTTGGCAATCGGGAGTCCACTGGAAAATGAGGGAATACAGTTAAAGTTTTGGCACTTAGGCGCCCACCTATAAAGCAAGTGAATACAGTTAAAGATTTGGTAATCAGGCGCTCACTTGGAAAGCAAGGGAATACAGCTAAGGTTTTGGTAATCAGGCGCCCATCTGGAAAGCAAGGGAACACAGTTAATGATTTGGTAATCAGGCGCCCACCTGGAAAGCTAGGGAATGCAGTTAAAGATTTGGTAATCAGGCGCCCAAATGGAGAGCAAGGGAATACATTTTAAGTTTTGGCAATCAGGCGCCCCCTGGAAACCAAAGGAATGGAGTTAAAGTTTTGGTAATCAGGCGCCCACCAGAAAAGCAAGGGAATACAGTTAAAGATTTGGTGATCAGGCGCCCACCTGGAAAGCAAGGGAATACAGTTAAAGATTTGGTAATCAGACGCCCACCTGGAAAGCAAGGGAATACAGTTAAAGATTTGGTAATCAGGCGCCTACCTGGAAAGCAAGGGAATACAATTAAAGATTTGGTAATCAGGTGTCCACCTGGAGAGCAAGGAATACAACTCAAGTGTTGGAAATAAGGCACCCACTTGGAGAACAAGGAGAATCAGTTAAAGTGTTGGTAATCAGGAGCCCACCTGAAGAACAAAGCGATTCAAGTATTGGTAATCAGGGGCCTACCGGAGAACAAAGCAATTCAAGTGTCAGTAGTTAGGAGCCAACCTGGAGAACAAAGCAATTCAAGAGTCGGTAATCAGGAGCCCATCTGGAGAACAAAGAAATTTAAGTATTGGTAATCAGTAGCCCACGTGGAGAATAAAAGCAATTTAAGTGTTGGCAATCAGGAGCCCACCTGGAGAACACAGGGAAAGCAACGACGTTCGAAGGAAGACGGTTCAAATTCAGCAATCAGGCGCCCGCCTGAATAAAAGGAAAACATCTCAGATTACAATTCAAGTCGGCAACAAAGGAACTTCACCTAGAAAATACAAGTCAACAAGGCAACATGAAATACAAGATCAAGTTTGAATATATAGATGGAATTTTTGTAATGCATAGATCATAGTTTAGTCTAGCTTCTTTTATTTTGTCATGGTGTAATAAGGAGTTCAGTAAGTAGTAGCGGCATCAGCAGCAACAGTGAAATCAAAGCTTCATGGTAGTCCCAGCTACCGAAACTTTCCGAACTGCACTGACCTGATTCCTTTATATCCAAAGATATGTAGGCAACCTCGGAAGCAAGATGCAGTTAAATCTTTCAAAAATGCTTCCCATGGATTATTCAAACGGGCAAAAATCACTCGTATCCGCTCACTTTATCTTTGCACGAAAACTTTTCGAGTTTCCGAGCAAAGAGGGGCAGCTGTGAGCACGTGATTTTTGCCCTATATAAATTACTCCCATAAATTCAAGATAAATAAATTTTCTCCATTGTTTGCAATTTTGTAGATTTTTGTAGCATTTTTGCTAATTGCTTGCATTTGTTTGGGCACGTTCATTTTGTTTAATTCATGAAAAATACCAAAACAATAATATTGCATTTGCATTTAGGATTTAACTTTATATTTTGTTAGACTAATGAGCAAATTAGTTGTCCTATAAAAATGGGAAAATCACAAAATAGTTTATTTTTGCACTTTTAATTTTAGTTTTGAATTTTAATAGTTTTCCTTTAATTTGGTTTTTAATTAATTGTGGTAATTATTAGTTGAAGTTAATTAATTCAATTTGATAGGATATTTTGATTAGGAATTAATTTAGGTTTATTTTTAATTTTAATATAAAAGAAATTAAAAGAAAAAAGGGAATTAAAGGAAAAGGAATAGATTGAAAAGAAGGCTGATTTTTGGGTTTTGGCAATTGAATTGCCCACGCCCAGTCTGTTTTCCCCAAAACCTGCCCCAGCCCAAGCCATAACCAGTGTCTAACCCGATCTTCCACCAAACTATCCAAAACGACCCCGTTTCAACAGTAGGCGGTCAAGACCACTGAATTTACTTAATCAAACGGTCCTGAAGTGGGGTGGAGTTAGTATATAACTGTCCGAATCACTCTCACCCCCACCCCTCTTATCGTCTCTCTTTCACCCTCGTCTCTTCAGAGTCCACCCCCGAAACCCTAGCAGCCGCCCCTTTTTCCCACCACTTTAGGGTGGCGGCACCACCTCCAACCACTCCCAAAATAACATCCTTTGACCACCAAGTTCCCCTCATTCCAAATCCCTAACCATTTTCCTTCGAATCATCCTGGAACTTCTCGAATTTTTTATCAAACGAAGAACCCTAAATCCCAAAAATGTCCCGATCGAGATTTTATTAAAATTTCAGGCCAAATTTGATTTTACTCGTGTGTTTTTTATAAGAACACACGACTAACATCGAACTTGGCTGGAAACTTGGAAGATTCAAAGATTTTTCCCAACCCTTTTACTGTCTGAGGTATTTCATGGTATATTCCCTTTTTCTTTGTTCCTCGTTCTGCTTTCTTCATTTTGTTTCTATCTTTAGTAATTCTCCTCCTCCTCTTGATTCTTTTTATTTTTATTTAATTTTTCCAGAATCTTTGTTTATGCATGATTAGTTTTGAATTTTTTGCTTAATTTGTGTTTAGTCCATTAATCAATTTAGTTTAGATTTATCAATTTGGTTAATTCTAATTAGTAAGTCAATTAGTCTAGATTTTAATTGTCTAAACCATTTCAGCATGTGCTTACAATTTGTTAATTGGGTAGTTGTATCATTTGGGCTTTGGGTTGGCTATGACCATTTGTACAAGAACAACCCACTCAATTTGGGGCTTAAGTCATTGGGTCATTTGACCCGTGACCCATTTGAGGTTCTACAGAGTAATTTTTAGGTGCTTAAGGGGTAGTTTAGGAACTTAGGCTTAAGGAATATTTGAATAACAGAATAGGAAGCTTCTAAGAAGCTGGGGTGGGGACCTATTTGAATTTCTGAATATTAAACTAAGGTTATCTAAGCAAGAATGAAAATATGAGAAGGGTAGAAAGGCAAATCGTATTCATTTTAAGCTGCCCTAGTGCCTTGCCTACAAAGACACCTTTACTTGAGAAGAAAGTCAGAACTTAAGGGATAAAAATTCAGAAAAAATCAAAACGGCTAAAAAAATTCATGAAATCACTGTTCCATTGAATTTTTTCCTATGATTCTTGAGGTTTTCAATTTCTGAAGCAATTTCTGGTTCATTTGGGGTTAAAAATGGATTGAACTTGGGCTTGTAGAAGTTTGGTTTGAAGTTGTTGGGTTACTGTTCGATTGAAACTGATTTTGGACCGTTGCACATCATTTTTCTAATTTGAAATTGGTGTTGTTGGTGCTGACTTCTACTATTGCTATTGTTGATCCATCACTTCTTATTTCTTTTCATTTCCAGGTACCCCTTTCAAATCTAAATTGATAAATTGTGTTGAGCGTGTAGAAGGTGTTCATTTATACTTGAAATCAATAAAGGATGTTTTGAACTCGAAGCCTGACTTTCTTATTCTGTTGAAACTACTTAGTAGGGGTGTACATAGGCCGGGTTAGTTCGGATTTTTTAATTACCAAACCAAACCAATAGTGTTGGATTTTTAAATCTATAAACCAAACCAAACCAACGAAATCGGATTTTTCAATCTCGGGTTTTCTCGGATTTTTCAGATTTTTTTGGGTTTTCGGGTTTTTTTTTCCGATAAGTCTTCATAGCACAAATATATAACTTGTGCTCCACATACTTCTCTAATCCTATAAGGACACAACTATATAATGTATTTTTCAAGAAAATAATACAATAATATGAGATGCGTCATAACATTGTACTAAAATATTCAATAACAAAAATACTAAAATCCATAAAGAAAATATTACTAAGTAATAAGCCATAATAAATATTAACATAATCTAAAAGTACTATATAAGTCATGCTTAAATAAGTACAACTATAAGTATATTAGTTACACAACTAAGCACTAAAGAAAAAGATAAACTAAGTTATGCATTTTCAATATAAACAATGCAAAACTAAAAAATAGATATCCACACTATTGTCATTTCTAGTGTTGAATTGAATTTTCTTAGTTAGCATTAGTATTGATGTGAAGTTTATTTGAATTACTACCTTTATGAACTATAAAATTTATTGGACCATTCAAGAATGTTAATTCCAAACTTGAAACAATATGTTTAAAGATAAAACTGTGAAAAAGTTTAAGAAATATTTATGAATTGTATTAAAAATAAATATTTATATGTATAAAATATTTATAAAAATTGAACAAATGTAATATCGGGTTGGTTTGATTTCGGTTTGACTTTTTTTAGTTAAAACCAAACCAAACCAATTATGGTAGGGTTATTTTTTCCAACACCAAACCAAGTCTAACCAACCCATGATCGGGTTTTTTTTTTTCCGGTTTGAATCGAATTACCGATTTGGTGCGGTTTATCGGTTTTCTTTGTACACCCCTACTACTTAGTTTTGTTTTTATTTCTCCTTCTATCTTTGCTTTGAATGTGGAAGAATGTAATAATACCCGTTTTGTGGTTCATGTGTTGATTGCCAAGTATGTATGGAAGTTCATGGAGATTGTTGGTAATATTTGGATTTGTGTGAAAATAGCCTGATAGTTTTCATGAAGGGCTGCAACAAAGTTTGTATTGGATTCAAGTAGTTTATACTAGTTTCAATGGTTATCTCATAGGTTCAGATTTGTGCCCTGTTACTTACAAGTTAGTTGCTTCTTTACATGGACCAAGGTTTTGGTAGAACAACACTGAATTCATGTGCAAGTTGGTCTAATAGGGGAATCATAAGTATCAGAAGTGCTGGTTCTTCTTAAATTAATTTGATGTTCGAGTCTTTTGATTTCAAATAGTGTAAGCACGTGATTTTTTCCCTATATGAGAATTACTCCCAAAAATCCAAAATAAGATAGTTTTGTGTTGTTTGCAAATTTTGCGGATTTTGTGTTATTTCTCTTGTATTGTTTACATTTATCTGTGTATGTTTATTTTATCTAATTAATAAAAATACAAAAAATATATTGCATTTGCATGCAAGATTTAATTTTATGTTTTTTATATAGATAAATGGTATAGGTTGTGTTATGTATCTTCCTGCTACACAATGCGTCTAGTTGTTACAACATGTTTCCTTGTAGCTTAGTAGTGTCACATTCATGCAATGAGTCACTGAATATTTTTTAGTAGTAACCAATATGAGTCATTCTTAGAAGAAAGGAAAAGATGATCCCATTTACCTTAAAAGGCAAGCTATGCATTGATTTACTTGTGACGTGCATGTTAAGTCAGTCCCTTGCCTGTTGAGTCAATCTCATGTCTGTTGAGCCGATCTCGTACCTATTTTGCCAATCCCGTGCCTGTTTTGCCAATCTCGTACCTGTTAAGTCAGTCCCTTGCCTGTTGATTCAGTCCCGTGCTTGTTTTGCCAATCCCGTGCCTGTTGAGTCAATCTCATGTCTGTTGAGCCAATATCGTACCTGTTTTGCCAATCCCGTGCCTGTTTTGCCAATCTCGTACCTGTTAAGTCAGTCCCTTGCCTGTTGAGTCAGTCCCGTGCCTGTTTTGCCAATCCCGTGCCTGTTTTGCCAATCTCGTACCTGTTGAGCCGATCTCGTGCCTGTTGAGCCAATCTCGTACCTGTTTTGCCAATCTCATACCTGTTGAGCCAATCTCGTGCCTGTTGAGCCAATCTCGTGCCTATTGAGCCAATCTCGTGCCTGTTTTTCCAATGCCGTGCCTATTTTGCCAATCTCATTCCTGTTGAGTCAATCTCGTGGCTGGTTTGATCATTTCTGAGGTTAACAGGCAGGATACGAGTACGTTCGGTCCCGGGGGTTAAATAACATAAAGCTTTAGGGGTTAACTTAGGTAGCCTAGCCTAAGAATGTCAATTATTGAAATAGTGGGGCTGCTAACTTGGGTAGGGGGTGCAGTACTTATTTAAATTAAAAGGCACTAAGTAAGTGGATGAATTAAGAATTGAGAGATAAGATAGTAGTAGGAAGTGCACTAACTAAAATGCTCACTAAAGGTGCCTGAAATTAAGGATGAAGAGAGGTTTGAAGCTTATAAAAGGACAATTTTTGATATTTAAGGGAATGAACAGAATTAAATAGTTTAGGATTAGTGGAATGCCAACATTTTCTGTCAGGACACGCCTTAATTCAAAATGCAGGTTGCCCATACCCAATTGAATTAAAAATGAATTAGACAAATGGTAGCGAGGGGCAAATGAATTAAAAATGGCACAAGACACTTAGTAATGGGCTGGTAAGAGAATATTATGGGCAAGAATATTTTTCTAACAGTGTGAGTGGCCTTAAGAGCTGGCAGGGCCTGTTTATTGCCAGGAATATAGGCAGTCTTGGAGAGGATAAATAGAAGAGAGCTTGGACAGAATAGGGGGAACATTTTCTTGATCGAAAAAACAGTGCTATAAATAGAGAAAGTTTAAGGAGTCAGGGGGTTGAACTAATACTGTTTCGTTGAGAACTAAAGAGAGATTCAATTTTAAATGTCAAGTTATATTTTCGAGTTCAGCTTTCGGTTGCTGGTAATTCTGTTCGGTATTTCTGGTTGTATACCCGGGTTTCTGGTGTTGGTGTTGCTGTTTGGTATCTTTGAAATTCCTACTGGTTCTCCTGGGATTTATTCTGCTGGGTTCTCTATCTGTTGCTGGGTTGCTATTTGCTTGCTGTGTTTGGGCTGCTACTGATCTCTCCCTCTTTCATTTCTGTTTGTCCAATTCCAGGTATACAATTTCGAACTTATGTTGGTGTAGACTTGAATTGAAGTTTGAAATAAGAATGCTTATTGGGTTTACATGCATGGATCGCTGCCTGTTTATTTCATAATCAGATTAATTTTGTTATGTACATTTGTTAGTTGCAAAGTATATTTGTATAACTTAGACTGTTGTATATTTCGATTTAAATCGCGGACTGTAAAACTGAGTTAATGTTTCTCGATAGCATGTAAATTCTGTCAACATTAGTACTAACTTAATTTTTTTTAGTTCAAAGCTTGCGTTAATTAAGTTTTAGATAAAAACGGTGAGTTCCAAGTAGATAGCTTCACATCCAATGATGAATCATTAGAATTAGCTTTGTAACTTAGTAATTAGTCTCCTTATTAGTTTGTAGCCTTTCACTAATCAATTATCCTAATTTAATAAGTCACGCGCGAATAAATGTTTTCAATCTAGTTTTTGACAAGAGAAGTTGAGATGTATGTATAAAATCATAAGATAGAAAAATGCTCGCCTTCTATTAAAAGGGTTTTCATTCGAATCAAATGCCTTTTCGATTAATTGGTAGAAAGTTAGTTAAAATCGGAATCATCTCATGCATTATCGCTTCCATAGAGTAATTAGAAATAACTTTGAACGGACATCTTGTTTTACATGAATAAAAAAAAGCTTCGGTAACCGTTCTACCTGGTATAAGTTAAATAAATGACCTAGGCACACATTTGACTTGCATATTCGTTTGGGCCTGGGTCCAGGTTGAGATTAGACTCGTTCTGCTTAAAGGTTTAAATGTATAGTTTTTTTTAATATAATAAAGGCGGTTTTAAAATTGATTAAAAGCACATAGATTGTAACATGTATTAAAATCAAATATTTTGGCCATTTATAATAGTTTAAGCGACCGTGCTAGAACCACGTGATCCGAGGGTGCCTAACACCTTCCCTTGGGTCAACAGAATTCCTTACTTAGAATTTCTGGTTCGCAGACTTCATTTGGAAAGTCGAAATTTCCTCGATTTGGGATTTAAATAAATCGGTGACTTGGGACACCATAATTTATTCCAAGTGGCGACTCTGAAATAAACAAAATAATCCCATTTCAAATATTGTCACTTTAAGTGGAAAAACTCCCCTCGCATTTTATCCCTCGGGGTAAGGGCGCATAAAAAGGAGGTGTGACAAATAGAATGCCTCTGTTAAATTAATTTCTGCTTTCAATTTGAAAGTCATACATGTAAGTTTAATTTAAATAAGCCTTGTATCATGTCCTTGTTAAATCAATTTCGTTCCAATATCAATGTCGCATTTGTGTATGTTTTATCTATTCAATTGATGTCCATTAGTTAATAAGTAAGATCCGAAATTGAGTTGCTTCTGTATGGTTTGCCCTATTTTGGGACTCAATGTCAGGCCTAAAGGGATAAACCTCCCTTCCGAATGGTGTATGATTGATCCCCATTTGAGAGACGGGCTTGCTTTCGAGCCCAATACTATGCACCATTCGTGCATCCAGTTTAGCTGCCATTTAACTTGTTTTCAGTTGGGTGATCAATTTCTCAAACTGCTTCGCCGTATGATTGTGACTAGGACCTGAATTCAATTTCAAGATCGGATTAATTTCATAATTGAATTAAGCTGAACCTTGCCTCTTCCTAATTGGCATAATTAATTAGCCGAGGTGTGCCATATTAGCCAAATGTATTATCTATGGCCCTCGAAAGTTTAGTTTTGAATTCCCTTTAAAATTGGAGTTGAGGTCTGTCGTGCTAAACAAAATCTAAAAATGCATGGCCCTCGTTTAATTAATATTTTTTTCCTTAGAATCTGAGGCGTGCCACTTGGCGAACTTTCCGTAGCCCTCGCAAAATTAAAATGCGTAGTTGTTTTAGGCGCGTTATTTTAATAATTAATTTCCTTAAACTCGGGTGTCCATTTTATGTGACCCAAAGCCAAGTCCTAACAACGTTAAATAAAATATGTCGCGGATCACGAGTGCATTTCATGTGGCGTGATCCAAAGACGTGTTTTGTATAACGTTGAAATCTTCCTAAAAATGAATAAAAGCGGTTTAAAATTTAAAATGCACATAGGTTTCAAAGATGTTCTAAAATCAGATAATTGACAATAGTTGAGCTACCGTTTTAGAACCACAGATCCCGGAAATGCCTAACACCTTCTCCCGGGTTAACATAATTTCTTACCCGAATTTCTGTGTACGCGGATTATAAACAGAGTTAATCTTTTCTCGATTTGGGATTTGAACCGGTGACTTGGGATACCATAAACTATCCTAAGTGGAGACTCTGAATTTAAAATAAATAATTCCGTTTTGATTGTCACTTTAAATTAGAAAAAAAATCCCTTATACCCTTACGGGGTAGGAAAAACGAGGTATGACAGCTCTGGCGACTCTACTGGGGATCAAACCCAGAATCTCTGGTTCAGGGTTCAAGAATTCGAGCTTAGAATAATTGTTATATTTGGCTTTATTTATTATCTTATTTTATTACATATTTGGGCCTAATGTACTAAATGTTGCTTTTATCGCTTTGATATGGTTGAACTGCATAAAAATTGTTACGAATCCCTCCTCTCTCTGAGTCTTCTAAATCATTTGAGAAGGGTGAACTTTGTGTAGCTTCTCTTCTGTTAGAGTCATATCCCAAATTTTAGAATGAGGTTCGGACAAGTTGCAAAGCCGGTGAAGCTTCTGTATTCCCGGTACGCTGCCCCTCTCGGCTCGAGCTGTCCACTCGGGTAAGCCATGTCTAGAACAATAAACTCAGGTTTTAAACTTAGTATAACAAGACCTCATGCCGGATCCTTAGCAGGAACATTTATTTGCATCACGTGCATTTGACTTTAGAGATCAACACAGCGGTTGGGTCTGTCTAAGACAGGTGTACTAGAAATGAAAAAAACCATCCTGAAGCATCCTACTTGCTACTTGTGCATTTATTTGCTTCGGATTTGCATACTGGCCGACTTATGAAAAATAGGGAAAATTTGGAAAAGAAAATAGCAATGTGAGGGTTAAGCGAGATAATTACCTGTTTTATCTGCCCGAACTACGCCAGTTTGATTATCTCTGGATGGATATGAAGGCAACCCCCATTGGGTCCAACTTCTTTTTTGCAAAAATAGCCCAAAACGAAAAAAAAAATTATTTTTATTGCAAATAAGTAAGGTGATGTCATTCTTGTCAAAAATAGCAGAATGTCCCCCAAAAGGGCGCCGGAAGGCTGTTTTTGCAAGAACAGCCGCCTTTGGTCAGTTTTCAAGGTTTTGGACGGTAAGCAAACACAGCCTTAAAATCTTCTTCCTTGAAGTGCTGAAAGGCCGTATTGGCAAAGACGGATATTTTTATCAAAATTTTGAAAAAATAGTTATCACTTTCTCTTGAGTCTAAATGAGTCATAATTTCTCTTAATTAAAATCACCCTAATAATGTGCAGGATGATCACAATTCAAAATAAACCTTTCTGAGTCCGTGAGGAAATCCCGTTGGAGCTACATATGTGATGGCATGATTTGCGGGAAGATAGCAGAAAAAATGTGACAAAAGCGTTGGGCGGTCTTGTCGGGCTTTTGAAGTTTAAGCCGAGAATGGATATAATTGAGGCCTTGATACCCTTTTGGGACCCAGCACATAATGTATTACACTTTGCTCATTTTGAACTAACTCCTACACTTGAAGAGATAGCGGGCTACTCCGGTTTCAATGGGAATCTTAGAAATCAATGCCCGGTGGCACCTAGAACAGTAGCCCTCACAAATTTTTGGACCTGTTAAGCATCAGTCAGGAAATCCGAGACGGAAATTTGGCCAAAGGATTATGTACCTTCTATTTTCTGTACCGACGTTACGGGAATCCCCGTGACTTCGAGACACCAGATACCGGTCTTACTCACTTGGGAAACAAAGACAAGTGGAAAGCTCGGAGAGGATTAGCTTTTACAGTGGCATTCCTGGGTATTTTGATCTGCCCCAAAAAAGATGGGAACATAGAGTTGGGGCTCGTGGGGATAGCTGACTTTATGATGAAAAAGGCAAATGGGACCATTGTGCTGCTGATCTTGGCAGAAATTTACTGAGCTCTGACCCTCTGCCGAGAAGGAGGAAAGTTATTTGAAGGGTGCAATATGATGTTACAACTATGAATGGAGGAACCCGTTTGCCACCGTGCGGGATACCTGAATTATGGTATGACTGGCCTCGAATGCATTGAAAAACATGAAAAGTGGGTAGAGGGTTATGAGTTCCCGGATGGTACAAAAGTATGGAATGCCCATTTGAGATCCTTGACTGGAAACAAGATCGAATGGACATTCGGTTGGCTCTCGATCGATGAAGTCATTTATATGTCGGCCGAGGTGTGTTTTCTTCTATTGATGGGTCTTTAGAGTATTCATCCTTATGCTTCGCATAGAGTTCTACGTCATCTAGGTAGATACTAGACCATTCCACACGATAAGGACTTGAGTCGGCAGGTCATTGAGTTGGAACCTAAAGCCGCTTTCCAGAAGAAAAAGTGCATCGGATTTGGCATCAGTGCAGGTTTTTAGAGCCTAAAACTCAAGTACGAGATCCTTCCAGAGGCGAGTTCAAGCCTAGTTACACTGCTTGGTATGGTAAAATATCTTGAGTCCATCAAGATCCCGAACGACCTGCAAAGAGACCCCATGTCCAACAATTCACCGACGGAGCACAGGTAAAATGGGATTGGTTGACCAAAGAAAACGAGTACATGGCTACCATAAGCAAGTTAGAAAAGCAAGTCAGGAATCTTCAGTTTAAGAATAGTTTGCAAGCCACCACAGATAAATAGGAAAAGAAAAGGCTAACTCAGGAAAATGAAGCCCTCAAAGCTCAAATCCAGAAAATGAGAATAGCTGCTAGAAACCTGGAAAGAAGCCGAACGGATGAAAGGCTTATAAGCAGTCTAAGAAAGAAAGCACTTGGGTGTCAAGAAGACCTAGAAAAGTCTGAGACCAGTCTAGCAAAAGATCGGGCTCAATTAGCAAAGAATGCAGAAGGGCGGGCACAGTTTGTGCAATAAATGAAAAGAAAATACGAAGGGATAATCACCAGCCTGAAGAGAAGAGTAACTACCCTTGAGAATGAGGCATCCAAGTAGGCCAAGGACTTTAAAGCTGATAGGAACATTGTTATGATTTGATGGCTCGTATGAAGGAGGAAATACAACATTTTCAAAATAAAAACCATCATGACATTCAGGTGATGGAAGCCCGGAATCAGAAGGTCGGCTGTTTGCTTCAGGAAAAGGGTAGAATCCGAGAGAGGGTCAGAGGTATTGCCGACTACATTGTCATGAAATGCCAAGCATGTGAAGACATGACTCATACTACTTTCTTCGCTGCAGTGATGACATTTGTCCGCCAGATAATGAGTGATTTGGAGAGGCTTCAAGGGGATCTCGTACATAGGCCCATGGCGAGATCGAATGATGTGCCACGGGTCCCAGGAGTATTTGAGGCATTGATATATTTATGATTTTTACTCGATTCTGTATTTTCTTTTTGTTGGAGTCTATTTGTCCATTTTTGAGTCTGTGTTTTCATATTTCTGTTCGAGTCTTTTAGTTTCCCTTTTCGAGTATATTAGTTTTTATGTTTAAATTTCGTGGGATGAGTCATTGTAATCAAAACTATTTTATTTTATGGAAAAATTTGAAAATCCCAAATGCTTATTTATTTATTTATTCTTAGACTTACCCCCAAGAACGTACTTGGTCTGATTCATGCGGGGTCATGATACGTAGGCAATCTCCATAGGATTCGATCATAAATCGGAGAAAAAGAAAAAAAAAGAGAAAACAAAAAGAAAGAAAAAGAGAGAGACAACGAGAAACTGTGGAAAGGAAACAAAGGAAAAACAAGAGAGAGAAATATGAGAGAATAAAAAACAACGAGAAATCGAGAAAAAGAAAGGCAGGATCGAAAAGAGGAAAAGTCGGAATGACGCAAGCAACCGATCAAATGCATAATAGAAATGGTTAATTGCTTAGGTGCATTACATTCCCCAAATGTGCGGTTGCCTATCAGTAAAAGCCCTAATCTCTAACAAGTTTTTAGTTGATGATTTAGTTCAGGCAAGTGGTTAGTTTGATTGGCATTCTAGCAAGTCACCCGTACAACACTCGGTCCAAAAACAAGTTGATCATGGCCAACCAAGAACTTGATGCCAGTATTGACCCGTCGAAAAGGGTTGAAGAATCGGAGGTTAATCTGAAAGAAGAGATGTATAAGCTGGAACAATAGATGGCTGAAATGTACCAAGCATGGGCTAAAGGGCACCCACCACCAGCTTACCCCGCCAACCCTGCTTTCATCCCACCATTGGATCAACCCCAGGAACCTCCCACTGCGGGCTCATCTCCGTGCTTTCCCATCTACCAACAATACCACAGCACCACTTCCCATACATTACAAGCTCCAGTACCCAAACCAGTCCCATACCCTCCACCACCAGCCACCCCTATTTTTGTGGCACCCCCACCTATTGCACTACACTGATCCTCTAGTGAGCCTCTATTACAGACTCAAGATAACTAATATTAACTCCCACCCAAGCCCACTTTCAAAGCTCTAGAACCCTATTCCTTCACTCCTCATTTTGACTTCCATGTGGAAACTGAGAAACCATCTAAAAATCCTAAGTAGGAGGAGATGTTTAGGAAAGTTAAAAGCCTGGAATAGTCATTCAGGAATATGCAGAGATTGGGAGGTTAGGTAAGCGTGGCTTACAAAGATCTATGTCTATTTCCAGATGTTCAATTGACGGCGGGGTTTAAGATTCCTAAGTTTGATTTGTATGACGGGCACGGTTATCCGGTGGCGCATTTGAGAGTTTTCTGTACAAAAATGAGGGGAGCTGGCGGGAAAGACGAGTTACTAATGTCATATTTTAGTCAAAGTCTGAGTGGTTCGGCGCTGGAGTGGTACACTCGACAAGATCACGGCGGGTGGTACACATAGGATGATCTAGCCCAAGCATTCTCTTGCCATTTTCAATATAAACTCAAAATTGTTCTGGATTGTCTGTCTTTGACGAAGATTGAGAAAAAGCCTGGATAAAGTTTTAGAGAGTACGGCTTCCGTTGGAGAGAGCAAGCAGCGAGGGTTGACCCTCCGATGAAAAAAAGTGAAATAGTGGATTATTTCCTGCAGGCCTTAGAGCCCACTTATTTCGGCCATCTGGTATCGGCTATAGGCAAGTCCTTCAATGAAGTGGTAAAAATGGGGGGCATGGTAGAAGAAGGGGTCAAGTCAAAAAAATCATGAGCTACTCAGCTATTAAGGCAACCACCCAGGCCTTTCAAAATGGTACTGGGGAGTAATTGGAAAGAAGAAGAAAGAGGATGTGGCAACGATTGATTCAGGAGCTTGGTTCGGACCCAAGGGCTTGTCCCACCACTATAATCAGCCTCGACCCTGCCACCAAACCTACCACCCACACTCCAAATAACCCACCACAATATTATTACCCATCACCAGACCCTCACTTTTTTGTCCACCACGCTCAAACATACACTCAACCTCATGCCCATACATAATGGTGTGCGCCAGCCCCACAAAATACATACCCAGCTCCACAAAATTCCTATCCATCCCCACGAGCCTACCGAAACCCTCCTGGATCAGGTTTCCGGCCCAATCAAGCATTTAACAATGAGAGGTTACAGAAGAAGAAAACCTTCACTCCATTGGGAGAGTCCTATACTAGTTTGTTCCATAGGCTAAGACAATTGGATATGCTGAGGCTGATCGAGTCAAAATTGCCAAATCCTCCCCCGAAAAATCTTGATTATTCTGTAAGCTACGGATATTGTTCTGGTGCTTTGGGGCATGACACGGAGAAATGTTGACATTTGAAAACGGCTATTCAGAAGCTCATTAATATAAATCGGATTGAAGTCCAAGCTCCAGAGATGCCCAATATCAACCAGAACCCATTGCCAACCCATCATGAGACAAATATGATCGAGATAGTGCATAAGGGAGGGGAGCCTAAGAAGCCTTTACAGACTGTCATGATGATTCGGTCCAGTAAGGTCAGGCCAGTTGAAAAATCAACAAGTGAGAAATCAATGATCAGGTTGAATGGGTCAAACAGTGAACCATTTGCGGTAGTCAAGAAGGGTTCCTCAAGTGATGTTGCAGTGAAACAAGAAAGAGTAAAAGTGGTTGTGCCAGGAGTGGCAAACAAGCATGTCGTAATTGTGGAGGGTGCCCACACAGATCCCGTCATTATCAAGTTTGTAACCCAGCTACTGATAGTCGACAACAAGGTTATCCCTTGGAATTATGAACAGGTGATAGTGACTTAAAAAGGAAAAAAGTTAAAGAAGAAGTCTATGAGACCCATGGTTTGACTCGATCGGGGAGATGCTTTTCCCCCGAGGAGTTAAGAAAAGCCAAGACCTCCAAAGATAACCCAGTGCTAGTGAAGAAAGCGGTAACTGAAGAAGAAGCAGAAGAGTTTTTGAGAAAGATGAAAGTGCACGACTATTCCATTGTGGAGTAGTTAAGAAAGACACCTGCTCAGATGTTATTATTGTCATTGCTCTGATGGTAAGCAACCCCCACTTCCAACCGAGAGGTTGTGAGTTCTAGTCTCCCCAAGAGCAAGGTGGGAAGTTCTTGGAGGGAAGGATGTCGGGGGTCTATTTGGAAACAGCCTCTCTACCCTATGGTAGGGGTAAGGTCTGCGTACACACTACCCTCCCCAGACCCCACTCAATGGGATTATACTGGGTTGTTATTGTTGTTGTTGTTGTCATTGTTAATCCATTCAGACGAGCATCGTTGGAATTTGATGAAAATCCTAAATGAGGCTCACGTTCCCGACAAGATCTTAGTAAACCATCTAGAAAAGATAGATAATAAAATATTCGAGGTAAATAGAGTCACTTTTCTAATAATGAGTTTCCCGTGGAGGGTACTAAGCACAATAGAGCCCTCTATCTTACAGTGAAATGCGAAGATTCTGTGGTTACTTGGGTATTGCTCGACAATGGTTCCAGTGCAAACATTTGCCCTCTCTCCACTCTGAGTAAGTTGAAAGTGGAGGATGAGAGGATTCACAAGAACAGTATTTGCGTTAAGGGATTTGATGGCGGAGGTAAAGATTCAGTCGGTGATATAGTCCTTGAGCTGATGATAGGACCAGTCGAATTCACTATGGAGTTCTAGGTGTTGGATGTAGCTGTTTCCTACAATCTATTGTAGGTCGATCTTGGATCCATGCTGCCAAAGCAGTCCCATCCACCCTGCACCAAATGGTCAAATTTGAATGGGATAGACAGGAAATCGTTGTGCACGGCGAGGATAATCTGTGTGCTCACAGTGATGCCATTGTACCATTCATTGAGGTTGAGGACGATAAGGGGCCATGGGTCTATCAGGTCTTTGAAATAGTGTCAGTTGAGAAAATTCCAGAAGCGAAATGCGTTCCGATTCCAAAGGTAACTATCGCGTCAGTCATTGTGGCTTTTGAGATGTTGAAAAAAGGCTTCATACCTAGTAAGGGTCTGGGTGCCTCTCTGTAGGGCATCATACAGCTGGTGTCTCTTCCTAAAAACTTGGGTACATTTGGTCTGGGGTTCAAGCCCACAGTCGCAGATGTGAAAAGAGCCAAAAATATGAAACAGAGGGCATGGGTCCTTCCAAAGCCTGTCCTGCGTCTCTCCAGATCATTTGTCAAGCTCGGTACCAGAAATCGCCCAGTGACAATGGTTCCTAGTTCGGTTGTTGATGTTGATGGAGATCTGATTGAAAGGTTCGATATGTTGTTCGACGATGTGAACATGGTGGAAGTTGGAGAGGGTTCGAGTAAAGCAGATGTGCAGTTTGTTGGGCCAAGTGCAAAGCTTAACAATTGGGAAGCTACTTCTCTCCCTATCCGGAAGGAGTTTTGGTAGTTTGCTTTGATTTTCTTTCAGTTTATCTGGATTATTACAGGGTTGTAATTCAGATTCTATGTTCCGTCCGTTTGGATGTATAAACCTTGTTATCTTTTAAATTTAATGAAATGCAATTTCCCTTTTTATTCATTCTTGATAGTTTTTATTTTTGTTTTCCTTTTCTTCCTTGTACAGTTCTTTTTATGTTGGCTTCAATGCCATGACATGGATGAGGAATCTTCGGCCCAGTCTTAAAAGCCAATCAAATTCTGAAATAATAATTCAAGAAATAGAGTGTGATGATGAATCAGAATATGATGATGATGAGGCCTTTGAAGAGATTAGTAAAGAATTAAGTCATTTTGAAGAAAAACTCAAGCCTAACCTGAATGATACAGAAGCAACCAATTTAGGGGACTCAGATAATGTTAGAGAAACTAAGATAAGAGTCTATCTTGAACCACAAATCAGGGAAGAGATAATTAAAGCATTGTTTGAATACAAAGATATCTTTGCATGGTCATATGATGACATGTCGGGTCTAAGCACTGACTTAGTGGTTCACAAATTGCCACTGACCCAGCATTCCCTCCCATCAAGCAGAAGTAGAGGAAGTTTAAAAATGATATGAGTGTGAAGATTAAAGAAGAGGTCACCAAGAAGTTTGATGCAAAAGTAATTCGAGTCATGCGGTATCCCACTTGGTTAGCCAACGTTGTGCCTGTGCCAAAGAAGGATGGTAAGACCAGGGTGTGTGTTGATTACCGTGATCTCAACAAGGCAAGTCCAAAGGACAATTTCCCATTGCCAAATATCCATATTTTGATTGAAAATTATGCTTAACATGAGATTGGTTCTTTTTTAGATTGCTATGCGGGCTATCATCAGATCTTAATGGATGAGGAAGATGCAAAAAAGACGGCAGTCATCACGCCATGGGGAATGTATTGCTATCGGGTCATGCCTTTTGGTTCGAAAAATGCTGGGGCAGCTTACATGAGGGCAATGATGACCATATTCCATGACATGATACATAGGGAGATCGAGGTTTATGTGGACGATGTGGTCATAAAGTCTAGGAAGCAGTCTGACCACATCAGAGATGTGAGAAAGTTCTTCCAAAGGCTCCGCAGGTACAATCTTATGCTCAATCCTGCAAAACGCGCATTTAGTGTTCCGTCTGTAAAACTGTTGGGATTCATAGTTAGCCATCGAGGTATTGAATTGGACCGATCAAAGATTAAAGCTATCCAAGAATTGCCACCCCCGAGGAATAAGACTGAGGTGATGAGTCTGTTAGGGAGGTTAAACTACATCAGCGGGTTTATTACCCAGCTCACGACAACTTGTGAGCCTATCTTCAAGCTGTTAAAGAAGGATATTGCGGTCAAGTGGATGGATGAGTGTCAAGAAGCATTTGATAAGATAAAGGGGTATTTGTCAAACCCATATGTGTTGGTCACACCGGAACTGAGGAGACCTTTGATTCTGTATTTGATGGTCATAGACAATTCATTCGGTTGTGTATTGGGTCAGCATGACATCACCGACATGAAGGAGAAAGCCATATATTATCTCAGCAAGAAGTTCACATCTTATGAGGTTAGGTACAATCACCTTGAAAGGACATGTTGCACCCTAACTTGGGTAGCACAGAATTTGAAGCATTATTTGTCATCTTACACTACTTACCTCATTTTTTGTTTGGATCCATTAAAGTATATCTTTCATAAGCCTATTCCCACAGGGAGGCTCACAAAGTGGTAGATCTTACTCATAGAATTTGACATTGTCTATGTGACTCGGACTGCGATGAAAGCCCAAGCATTGGCTGACCATTTGGCCGAGAACCCAGTGGATGAAGAATATGAACCTTTGAAGACTTACTTCCTTGATGAAGAGGTAATGCACATTGATGAGGTGGAACACGTTGAAAAGATAGGATAGAAAGTTTTCTTTGATGGGGCTGCTAACATGAAAGGCGTTGGGATAGGAGCGGTACTTATTTCTGAAATAAGGCGTCACTACCCTGTTACGGCTCAGCTTCGTTTCTACTGTACTAACAACATGGCTGAGTACGAGGTGTGCATCTTGGGTTTGAGGTTAGCCATAGATATGGGTGTCCAGGAAGTCTTTGTCTTAGTAGACTCATACCTTCTGGTGCACCAAATTCTAGGAGAATGCGAAATACGGGATTTAAAGCTCATATTGTACCAACAATGATTGCATGATCTTTGTCAACGGTTTTAATCAATAGAGTTCAGGAATATTCCAAGGATTCATAATGAGGTTGTCGATGCTTTGTCTACTTTGGCGTCAATGTTACATCATCCAGATAAGGCTTATGTGGATCCTTTGTAGATTCAGGTCCGCGATCAGCATGCTTACTGTAATATGGTGGAAGAAGAACTTGATGGTAAGCCGTGGTTCCACGATATCAAGGAGTATAGCAGGATGGGGGTATATCCATTACAAGCCATAGGTGATCAAAAGAGAACAATTCGATGTTTGGCAAGTGGAGTTTTCTTCAATGGAGGTTTACACAAAAGAACTCCAGATCTTGGATTGTTAAGATGCATAGATGCTAGACAAGCCACAACTATCATGACCGAAGTACATTTCGGAGTTTATGCACCACATATAAGTGGGTACGTTCTAGCAAAGAAGATCCTCCGAGCAGGTTATTATTGGCTCGCCATGGAGCGAGATTGTATCAGATTTGTGCGCAAGTGTCATCAATGCCAAGTACACGGAGATTTGATTCATTCTCTGCCGTATGAATTACACACAATGTCCATACCATGGCCCTTTTTTGCTTGGGGCATGGATGTTATTGGACCAATTGAGCCAGCAGCATCCAACAGGCACATGTTCATTTCAGTGGCCATTGATTATTTCACCAAGTAGGTTAAAGCTAAAACTTTCAAGTCTGTGACCAAGAAAGTAGTGGTTGATTTTGTTCACTCAAATATCATTTGTCGGTTTGGGATTCCGAAGGTAATAATCACAAATAATAGTGCTAATCTTAACAGTCATCTCATGAAAGAGGTATGTCAACAGTTTAAGATTACACATCGCAATTCCACCCCATATCGCCCAAGGCAAATGGAGCAGTCGAGGCAGCCAATAAGAACATAAAGAAGATACTTCGAAAAATGGTGGAAGGTTCCAGGCAGTGGCATGGAAAGTTTCCCTTTGCATTGTTGGGTTATCGCACTACTGTTCGTACTTCAGTAGGGGAAATTCCTTATTTGTTGGTATATGGCACTATAGCAGTGATACCCGCAGAAGTTGAAATCCCATCCCTTCGGATTGTTGCTGAGGCCGAAATTGATGATGATGAGTGGGTCAAAACCCGTTTAGAGCAATTCAGTTTGATTGATGAGAAACGATTGGCAGCAGTGTGTCATGGTCAATTAGAGAATGGCAAGATCATATAACAAGAAGGTGCGTCCACGTAAGTTTGAAGTGGGTCAGCAAGTATTGAAACGTATCCTTCCATACCAGGCTGAATCAAAAGGCAAGTTCGCCCCAAATTGGCAAGAGTCGTTCATTGTAACGAGAGTGTTGTCCAATGGTGCTTTGTATTTAATAGATATAGATGACAAATGTGTATATATGGCTATCAATTCTGATACAGTCAAAATATATTATGTATGATTTCCTTGGTTAAGTTGTGTTTGTTTGTACTGGGCATGTTTTGAAGATTGAAATGACAAAGACATTTTATTCTGCTATCTAAACACTGTATCTTTTGTTACCCCTTTGAGCCTTATTTATTTTTTTTCATATCCCTCTTTTGGAACTAGAAGCAGAGTTTAGAAATACAGATATAGAAAAAAAAAAGGAAAAAAGAAAAAAGAGAAAGAAAAAATGGGAAAAGAGTAAAAAAGGAAGAAGAAAAGAAGAGAAAGAGAAGAGAAAAGAAAAGAAAATTACAACAACAAAGTAATTTTTATGTCATGAACTATGTTCGACCTGATTCCTTTTAAGGATACGTAAGCAGCCTAACGGTTCGGTCCCATCAAAATAAAAATCAAAAAGTCCTTAAGCAAGAAACCGGGGCAGAAGTTGTAGTTGTTGTAAGAAATCTGATTCCAAAAGTTGTAATTTTATACACAAGTTGAACTGTTTTGAGCCTTTTGATACCCCTTTCTTTCTAACCATATCCAAAAGTCCACATTACGGTCCAAAGAAAGACCTTCTGATCAGTCTTCGAGAGACGCCAAGTCGAGCAAGTAAAGGTGATTCATATCAGGGGAAACACTCCGGTCTAAGCAGGAAAAATAATAAAATGAGAGAGTCTTATTGGTGAAAATCCTCACGGGTACTGTAAGGCGACGAGAGCCGAGAGAAATCCGAAATGAGAGAGTCTTATTAGGAAAAACCTTCACAGGCACCTTAAGGAAAAAGTGAGTTGAAAGATGAACAAATGAGAGAGGTTTGTTGGAGAAAAACCTTTAGGGCACCGCATGCCGAACAAAGTCAAAGTTTTGGTGAAGAAATCAGGCTATGGAAATCCCAGGGCAATAAAGTATGCCAACCGAAAGCTGATTGGTTGGACAGATTAGGCTTATTAATCCAAGATGCATGTCATGACCATTGGTGCCAGTTGTTCCACTCGGATAAGTCTCTTTTCTTTTTCCTTTCTAGCAGTCATCCAGTTTTGGATTTTTCTTATCATTAACTCTTAAAGTCATTGCATTTCATTTCTTTTGGATTTTATTTCTCTAAGATGTTTCAATGTCAGTTCTGTTTAAGCAAATAAGAAAGGATTTCAAAGCTCACTACCATCTTCCAAAATTGCACAAAGCACAGTGTGGCCAGAACATACCAAAGAGAGTAAAGGGGGATATAAAAGGTCAGTGGAAGTTCCATCAGTGAAATGGTTTAGTAATTTTATGGGAGATGCAGAGTCATGGGGGTGAAAGTCAGTCAGAAAGTCAAGTGGTTTTGGGCCAGTTCGGGGAAGTCAGTCAAAACAAAGCACGACAGCGGAGAGGCCACCTTCAACAAGAATGCCACAAACTAACCACCACATTTTAAACTGACAAGATTTTTTTAATTGAAACAGGGGCAGAAGGTTTCGTTGTTTCGGAGAAACCCTCCGTAAGGAAAGGCAGGCACCAGACAGGTTTGACCATAAATTTTCAGGACCCTCCTGGATAATATAATTTAATTTGATGTTCTCAGGACCTCCTCGAAAATGGGACATAGTTTAAAATACAGAACAATCATGAGTATAAAAATCTAGCATAATTATACTTCAAGAGAATATAAGTTCGCTTCAAAGTTTGCATGTTTGAGATAGGATTCAAGTAGGAGTTTTCAAGACCCTCCAAAATAATGGGGCCTAGATTTAAAGATTCCCATTAGATAACAAGATTTAACATAAGTTCTGCTGTAGGGAAGCATAGTTCAGCCTTAAAGGTTGTCACTCTTAATATAAGACTTGATTTTGATATTCAGGACCCTCCTGGATAATGGGATGCAGTTCTAAAACCTTCTTAGATAACAAGATAGAGTGGAAGTCATACCTTTAGTAGATATAATTTAGATTAAAACTGTAACTTAACTAGGAGTTTTCAGGACCCTCCTGGATAATGGGATTTAGCTTTCAAATTCTTTGAGATATTTGGTAACATAATTTAATTAACACTCACAGATGCGCCCAGCTACCAACTGGGGCAGAAAATTATTTTTGTTTTTTCTATTTTGTTGAAATCAGGCGCCCACATGGAGAGCAAGAAAATACAATTGAAGTCAGGCGCCCACCTAGAGAGAAAGGGAATACAGTTAAAGATTTGGTAATCAGGTGCCCACCTGTAAAGCAAAGGAATACAACTAAGGTTTTGGGAATCAGCTGCCCACCTGGAAAGCAAGGAAATACAGCTATGGTTTTGGTAATCAGGCGCCCACCTGGAAAGCAAGGGAATGTAGTTAAATATTTGGTAATCAGGCGCCCACCTGGAAAGCAAGGGAATACAGTTAAAGATTTGATAATCAGGCGCCCACCTGGAAAGCAAGGGAATACAGTTAACGATTTGGTAATCAGGCCCTCACCTGAAAAACAAGGGAATACAGTTAAAGATTTGGTAATCAGGCACCCACCTAAAAAGCAAGGGAATACAGATAAGGTTTTTGGTAATCAGGCACCCACCTGGAAAGCAATCGAATACAGTTAAAGATTTGGTAATCAGGCCCCCACCTGGAAAGTAAGGGAATGCAGTTAGAGATTTGGTAATCAGGCGCCCACCTGGAGAGCAAGTGAATACATTTCAAGTTTTGGCAATTAGGCGCCCGCCTAGAAAACAAGGGAATACAGTTAAAGTTTTGGTAATCAGGCGCCCACCTGGAAAGCAAGGGAATACAGTTAAAGATTGGATAATCAGGCGCCCACTTGGAAAGAAAGGGAATACAACTAAGGTTTTGGTAATCAGGCGCCCACCTGGAAAGCAAGGGAATACAGTTAATGATTTGGTAATCGGGCGCCGGCCAGGAGAGCAAGGGAATACATTTCAAGTTTTGGAAATCAGGCGCCCAACTGGAAAGCAAGGGAATACAGTTAATGTTTTGGTAATCAGGCGCCCACCTGGAAAGCAGGGGAATATAGTTATAGATTTTGTAATCAGGCCCCCACGTGGAAAGTAAGGGAATACAGTTAAAGATTTGGTAATCAAGCGCCCACCTGGAAAGCAAGGGAATACAGTTAAAGACTTGGTAATCAGGCGCCCACCTGGAGAGCAAGGGAATACAATTAAAGTGTTGGAAATTAGGCACCCACCTGAAGAACAAGGAGAAGCAGTTAAAGTGCCGGTAATCAGGAGCCCACCTGAAGAACAAAGCAATTCAAGTGTTCGTAATCAGGAGCCCACCTGGAGAACAAAGCAATTCAAGTGTTCGTAATCAGGAGACCACCTGGAGAACAAAGCAATTCAAGAGTCGGTATTCAAGAGACCACCTGGAGAAAAAAGAAATTTAATTGTTGGTAATCAGGAGCCCACCTGAAAAACAAAGCAATTCAAGTGTTCGTAATCAGGAGCCCGCATGGAGAACAAAGCAATTCAAGTGTTGGTAATCAGGTGGCCACTTGGAGAACAAATCAATTCAAGAGTCGGTAATCAGGAGCCCACCTGGATAACAAAGAAATTCAAGAGTCGGTAATCAGGAGCCCACCTGGAGAACAAAGCAATTCAAGTGTCGGTAATCAAGAGTGCACCTGGAGAACAAAGAAATTTAAGTGTTGGCAATCATGAGCCCACCTGGAGAACAAAGGGAAAGCAGTGATGTTCGAAGGAAGACGGTTCAAATTCACCAATCAGGCGCCCGCCTGAAGAAAAGGGAAAGCATTTCAGATTACAATTTAAGTCGGCAACAAAGGAACTTCACCTAGAAAATACAAGTCAACAAGGCAACAGGAATTGCAAGATCAAGTTAGAAGATATAGATAGGATTTTTTTAATGCATAGATCATAGTTTAGTCTAGCTTCTTTTATTTTGTCATGGTGTAATAAGGAGTTCATTAAGCAACAGCAACAGCAACAGTGAAATCGCAGCTTCATTGTAGTCCCAGCTACCAAAACTTCTCGAACTACACTGACATGATTCCTTTATAGCCAATGATATGTAGGCAACCTCGGAAGCAAAATGCGGTCAAATCTTTCAAAAATGCTTCCCACAGAGTATTCAAACAGGCAAAAATCGCTCGTATCCGCTCACTTTATCTTTGCACGAAAACTCTTCGTGTTTCCGAGCAAAGAGGGGCAGCTGTGAGCACGTAATTTTTTCCCTATATGAATTACTCCCATAAATTCAAGATAAATAAATTTTCTCCATTGTTTGCAATTTCATAGATTTTTGTAGCATTTTTGCTAATTGCTTGCATTTGTTTGGGCACGTTCATTTTGTTTAATTCATGAAAAATACCAAAACAATAATGTGCATTTGCATTTACGATTTAACTTTACGTTTTGTTAGACTAATTAGCAAATTAGTTGTCCTATAAAAATGGAAAAATCATAAAAATAGTTTATTTTTGCACTTTTAATTTTAATTTTGAATTTTAATAGTTTTCCTTTCATTTGATTTTTAATTAATTGTAGTAATTATTAGTTGAAGTTAATTAATTCAATTTGATAGGATATTTTGATTAGGAATTAATTTAGGTTTATTTTTAATTTTAATATAAAATAAATTAAAAGAAAAAGAAGAATTAAAGGAAAAGGAATAGATTGAAAAGAAGGCTGGTTTTTGGTTTTTGGCAATGAAATTTCCCAAGCCCAGTCCGTTTTTCCCAAAACCTGCCCCAGCCCAAGCCATAACCCGTGTCCAACCCGATCCCGCACCAAACGATCCAAAACAACCCCATTTCAACAACAAGCGATNCCCCCCCCCCCATCGTCTCTCTTTCACCCCGTCTCTTCAGAGACCACCCCCAAAACCCTAGCAGCCACCCCTTTTTCCCAACGATTTAGGGTGGCGGCGCCACCTCCAACCACTCCCAAAATAGCACCCCTTGACCACCAAGTCCCCCTCATTCTAAATTCCTAACCACTTGCCTTCGAATCATCCTGGAACTTCTCGAATTTTAGATCAAAGGGAGAACAAGAAATCCCAAAAATGTCCTGAATCGAGATTTTATTAAAATTTCAGGCCAAATTTGATTTTATTCGTGTGTTCTTGATAAGAACACACAACTAACATCGAACTTGGATGGAAACGTGGAAGATTCGAAAACTTTTCCCAACTCTTTTACTGTCCGAGGTATTTCATGGTATCTTCCCTTTTTTTTGTTCCTCGTTCTGCTTTCTTCATTTTGTTTCTATTTTTAGTTATTCTTCTACTCCTCTTGATTCTTTTTATTTTTATTTAATTTTTCTAGAATCGTTGTTTATACATGATTAGTTCTGAATTTTCTTCTTAATTAGTGTTTATTCCATTAATCAAATTAGTTTAGATTTATCAATTTGGTTAATTCTAGTTATTAAGTCAATTAGTCTATATTTTAATTGTCTAAACCATTTCAGCATGTGCTTACAATTTTTTAATTGGGTAGTTGTGTCATTTGGGCTTTGGGTTGGCTATGACCATTTGTACAAGAACAGCTCACTCAATTTTGGGCTTAAATCATTGGGTCATTTGACCCATGACCCATTCGAGGTTCTGAAGAGTAATTTTCAGGTGCTTAAGGGGTAGTTTAGGAACTTAGGCTTAAGGAATCTCTGAATAATTGAATAGGAAGCTTCTAGGAAGCTGAGGTGGGGACCTATTTGAATTTCTGAATATTAAACTAAGGTTATCTAAGCACGAATGAAAATATGGGAAGGGTTGAAAGGAAAATCTAATTCTCTTTAAGTTGCCCTAGTGCCTTGCCTGTAAAGTCACCTTTACTTGAGAAGAAAGTCATAAATTAAGGTATAAAAATTCAGAAAAAATCAAAACGGCTAAAAAAATTCATGAAATCACTTCTCCATTGAATTTTTTCTGTGATTCTTGAGGTTTTCAATTTTTGAAGCAATTTCTGATTCATTTGGGATTAAAAATGGATTGAACTTGGGTTTGTAGAAGTTTGGTTTGATGCTGTTGGGTTACTGTTCGATTGAAACTGATTTTGGACTGCTGCACATCATTTTTCTAGTTTGAAATTGGTTCAGTTGGTGCTGACTCTGCTATTGTAATTGCTGACCCCTCACTTCTTATTTCTTTTCATTTCAAGGTACCCCTTTTGAATCTAAATTGATAAGTTGTGTTTGAGTGTGTGGAAGGTGTTCATTTCTATTTGAAATCAATAAAGGATGTTTTGAACTCTAAGCCTGACTTTCTTATTCTGTTGAAGCTACTTAGTTTGGTTTTTATTTCTCCTTCTATCTTTGCTTTGAATGTGGAAGAATGTAATAATACATGTTTTGTAGTTCATGTGTTGATTGCCAAGTATGTATGGAAGTTCATAGAGAGTGTTGGTAATATTTGAATTTGTGTGAAAATAACCTGATAGTTTTCATGAAGGGTTGCAACAAAGTTTGTATTGGATTCAAGTAGTTTAAACTAGTTTCAATGGTTATCTCCTAGGTTCAGATTTGTGCTCTGCACTTACAAGTTAGTTGCTTCTTTACATGGACCAAGATTTTGGTAGAACAACACTGAATTCATGTGTAAGTTGGTCTAATACGGGAATCATAAGTATCAGAAGTGCTGGTTCTTGTTAAATCAATTTGATGTTCGAGTCTTTTGATTTCAAATATAATGCCTTTGTTAAATTAATTTCTGGTTTCAATTTTAAAGTCATACATGTAAGTTTAATTTAATTAAGCATTGTATTAAGTCCTTGTTAAATAAATTTCGCTCCAATCTCAATGTCACATTTGTGTATGAGTTATTTATTCAATTGATGTCCGTTAGTTAATAAGTAGGATCTGAATTTGAGTTGCTTCTGTATGGTTTTCCCTGTTTTGGGGCTCAATGTCAAGCCTAAAGGGATAAACTTCCCTTACCATTGGCATATGATTGATCCCCATTTGAGAGACGGGCTTGCTTTCGAGCCCAATACTGTGCACTATTCGTACATCTAGTTTAGCTGCCATTTAACTTGTTTTCAACTAGGTGATCAATTTTTCAAATGCTTCGTTGTATGATTGTGACTAGGACCTGAATTCAATTTCAAGATCGGATTAATTTCATAATTGGATTAAGCTAGAACCTTGCCTCTTCCTAATTGGCATAATTAATTAGCCGAGGTGTGCCATATTAGCCAAATGTATAATCTATGGCCCTCGAAAGTTTAGTTTTGAATTCCATTTAAAATAGGAGTTGAGGTGTGCCATGCCAAACAAAATCTAAAAATTCATGGCCCTCGTTTAATTAATATTTTGTAACGACCCGACCCGTCGTCTCATGTATCTTCGCCCCGTTTTTCCCATTTTATGCTTCTATATGTTTCATTATATGAGTTGGGTGAATTTGAAGTAATTCGGATAGAGTTTGGTTGGAAATGAGACAATTAGTCTCCTTAAGAGAAGGTTAGTTTGGAAAAGTCAACCGGATGTTGACTTATGAGCTAGAGGGCTCGGAATGGATTTCCGATGATTCGACTAGTTTCGGGTAATGATTTGTAACTTAGGAGTGTGATCGAAATTGAATTTGGAGGTCCGATGTAGAATTAGGCTTGTATTGGCGATGTTGGAGTTTTGGCGAATTCCGGTTGATAGGGGAGATTTTGATCCGGGGATCGGAATGGAATTTCGAGAGTTGCAGTATCTTCGTTAGGTGATTTTGGATATTTCTGCAAAATTTCAGGTCAATGGGACGTCGTTTGGTCGGGTTTTTGATCGAATGTGAGTTTCGGAAGTTTTAGTTAATCTTAGGCTTGAATCCGTCGTGATTTGATGATTTTTGTGTTAATGATCGTGTTTTTATGATTGGAACAAGTTCGAATGAGGTAATAGAACATATCTGTGTTTTTGGTTGAGGTCCCAGGGGCCTCGGGTTGAATTTGGGTGGTTGAACGAGAGAATTTGGAGTTTGAAGTTTGCTGGTTTTGAGTTGCAACAGGTATTTCCGCATCTACGGAAGGGAGACCGCAGATGCGGCTCCGCAGAAGTGGAAAATTATCCGCAGGTGCGATGTTTGGTTAGTTCAGCAAGTTCCGCAGAAGCGGAAATCAATTCGCAGAAGCGAGTCCGCAGAAGCGGGAAAACGATCGCAGAAGCGAAATTAATTTGCAGAAGCGAGTCCGCAGAAGCGGGAAAACGATCGTAGAAGCGAAATGGCGATGGCTTGGGAGGTTCCGTAGAAGCGGAACATTTTCCGCATAGGCGAGTTCGCAGAAGCGGACTATTAACCGCAGAAGCGATTTGGGATGAGTTAAAGTGAAACCGTAGAAGCGGACAATTTCCGCATAAGCAGAAGTCGCATAAGCGACTATTTCTCCGCAGAAGCGAAAAATGCTGAGTGTTTAATGAAACAGTGGGTTTCGATTTTCAGAAGTTAGAAAACATTTTGGGACTTTGGGAGAGGCGATTTTGGGCGATAATTGGGAGATATCGAAGGGATTCCATCAGGTATGAACTTGTAGCTTCAAATAATGTTGTTATGGTATAAAAACAAGGATTAAACACTGAAAATTCAAGGAATTTAAGGGCAAAAATGGTGGTTAGGGCTTGAAACCTAAGAGAGCCTAAATTAACGATTTGAAGGGCTAAATGGGCTCCTATTCTTGTGCAATTGATATGTACGGACTCGTGGTGAGACGAGGATTTCGGAAAGGCAAATTTCGTAATTTTTCGAGAAGTGGGCCCGGGGCTCGGGTTTTGCCAACTTTGTGTTTTTCGGTGTTTTACGAGTTCTTTCGATTGGGTTAAGTTCCATTAGCCTATCTTAATGCATTCCTTGTGATTTTGATCAGATTCGGCACCCGAGGAGGTTGATTCAAGAGGGAAAGGCTTAGCGGACTAGTCTCGTGGCCGATTTGAGGTGAATAATAGATGTGGATGATGACCTGAGGGTTTGAAACCCCGGTATATCACACTGTGATGCTATATTGAGCCGAGACACGTACTCTACGGTGAGTGCGGGCNATCAGTCCTGAGCTAAATATTGTCCTGAAATGACTAACAAAATTCTAAGGTTTCAAACACCTAATTGATAATTACTAATAATTTGAACTAAAACTGGTAAGTTGACTGTGCCTGTGTGGCTTGCATGCATATAGCTGGACTGATAGTGGATTGGGCTGCATGCCGCAGCGTATGTTACTATGATATTGCGCTTGGGTTGTAGGAGCCCCTCCGGAGTCTGAACCCCCACAGTGAGCGCGGGTACCCAAATGGATCGGACTACGCGCCGTAGCGGTCATGTGCATTGCCTTGCATTCATGCATTGATATATTTATCTGCTTTGACTATTTCTGTTAGCTGATATTACATTGTTAAACGTGTAAGAGTACTATTCTTAGCTTTACTTTGTGCTATATATTGGGATTTCTTACTGTTAGACATTATGCATGTCTATTACCACTAAGTTGGAAGTACTCAGTTTACTCCCTGCGCCTTGTGTGTAGATCCAGGTACTCCAGGAGCTAGCTGAGCTTATTGATGTTCTTCAGGGTTTTTACACGGAGTTGTCGAGGTAGATGCCTGACGTCCACAGGACCCGACTTCTCTCCTATTTTCTGTTATTTGACTTTTTCGCGTACTTCAGACTATGTTGTTTTACAGTATATTTGTGCTATTCTGGTATAGGCTCTAGACTCAGGACCCCCAGGTCTTTGGGAGGTTGTTCAGTATTGTGGATTTTCGGATTATTTCTATCTATCAGTTATATATTTGATTTCCATGTTGTTAATGATTTTCAAACAAATGGTTTGAGCCTTATGCTCGGGTTGAGAGTGAAATTGGTCGGGCTTGCCTAGCAGTTGTGTTGGGCACCATCACAATCGAGTTTGGGGTCGTGACAAGTTGGTATCAGAGTCTAGGTTACTAGGCCTCATGAGTTATGAGCCGATAAGTAGAGTCTCGCGGATCGGTACGGAGACGTCTGTATTTATCCTCGAGAGACTGCAGAACCTTTAGGAAAACTTCACTTTCTTGGAATTCTTATCGTGCGTACTTGATTCATCTTGAGATGTAACTTTTGAAATTCCTTCCACACGTCTGTATGCGCACATGAGCGCTCGGTATTATAAGTGCCCTGATGCCTTGTGATTTCCCCGATCGAGGGACGGGATGTGATTCCATGAGTTCGATGTTGGGCCAGTCTGGAGGACTTGAGGCTGGATCTTGCCTATGGCTTGAGCACTAAGGTGCTGATCGTG
>MU755698.1:11820-38741 GCA_026770625.1 Nicotiana glauca | reverse complement strand
CATCTGCTACGTCCGCAGATCCGCAAAGTCTCCTTCTCATTTTACCCCTAGTTATTAGATGTTATTTCGATCCTTCTTTGTATTAGACTATTCTGGTGACTAGAGCAGTGTTAGATTTCTCATAACCTGTGTTGCCCGTGGGTTTCCGGGTCTTGGAGGTTACTTCAGTGTTTGGTATTAAAGTGTACGTGCCAGGCGGCAACTGTATGCATTATTCATGTTATTTAGTTTTTTTTATAAATTTCGCAATTGTTTTGACTTCCGCTAGGATTTAGGCTTACCTGGTTGCGAAGACTAGGTGCCGTCATGACGTGTTCACAATTGGTGAACTAGGGTCGTGACAGTAAGTTTGTTCTGGGGTTTTGTAAAGGGGTTATTACATTTTTATGTAAATTCCCTGAACAACTCTGGATCGTTGGATGAAGATGAATGGACGATCCAGATTAAGCGACGTCAAAAGGACGTTGTTTTGCATAGAGGGGGATGGACCGGGTGAGAATATTTGGGCCTGGGCGCATGGGTTCTGGTGGGAATTCTTTTGGGCTGGGGTTAATTATTTCAAAATTGGCCCAAATTGGTCTTTTGTAAGACCACTCTCTTTTAATTTGTTTTCTTTTATCTTATTTTTTTCATTTTGTATTTTTGTATTTTTTTTACTTTCTGATTTTTATAAAATGCTAAAATTAAAATAAAATCCTAATATATCTCAAAGTTAAACTAATTAATTTCTAAAATTATTTTAAAATCTATTTCGGGACGTATTCACAATTAAACAATAAAAAATATTAAAGTGAACTATTTTGTTATTTACTTCCTATTTTGTTTTGAAATAAATTAATACTAAAAATGTGAAATTAAATCCCTAAATGCAAATGCATATTTTTGTATTTTCTTATGAATTATCATGCACAAATAAAAATGCAACAATTAACACAAAATTCACAAAAATTGTAAAATAATAAAGAAATCATTTTATTTGGAATTTTTTGGGAATAATTTGCTTAGGGCAAAAATCACGTGCTCACAGCTGCCCCTTTTTGCCCGGAAACTCGAAGAGTTTTCGTGCCAAGATAAGTGAGCGAAAACGAGCGATTTTTGCCCGTTCGCATATTCCGTTGTGAAACATTTTTTGAAAAGTTTGACCGCACCCTGCTTTAGAGGCTGCCTACATATCCTAGGCTAAACAGGAATCAGGTCAGTGTAGTTCGGGAAGGTTTGGTAGCTGGGACTACCAGGAGCTGTGATTTCACTGCTGTTGCTGCTGCTGCTGCTTGCTGACCTCCTTATTACACCAAAAAGGAAAATCGAGGCTAAGCTAGCTATGCCTCTCAACTATGAGTTACAAAATTCCTCTCTATAATTCTCTTGAAACTTGATCTTGAGTCTTAGCTGATTTTGCTGTGGACTCTGATCTGAATCTTGATGCTCGTAAGTTCTAGGTGTTTATTTCTTCATGCAGCATTGGGTCAAAATAGGATCAGTGGAGCTTGTGACTTCAATCAGGTTTTGAGCAATCCGCACCCTTATTTGCTTCACGTTTGAATTCATTTCTTTTGTTCTTTTTCTTCTTTTCTTGATTCTGAATTTGAGATTTATTTCATTGTTCATCTCACAACTTGTGTGTTGAGATCAACCTGCTTAAGATACTAAAACAAACAAACGAACGAAATTTTCTGCCACAATTTTCACTAGGAAAATTTCGTGAGTTAGTTGTGACACATATCTAAGCAATTAAATCAGGATTGTGTATCTCTGTGAACGAATCCAGGTTTTTCTAGAAGATGACCAGGTTATGTTGGAAAAGAAAAAAGGGCCTCGGGTTATGCCGGGGAGATCCTCGTTTTTTTTTTTGGCCGGGATTTGGAAAGGAAAAAGCTCCTCGGTTTTTGGCCAGCAGATCCTCGGTTTTTTGGCCGGGATTTGGAAAGAAAAAGCTCCACGGTTTTTGGCCGGGAGATCCTCGATTTTTGGCCAGGATTTTGAAAGAAAACGCTCCACGGTTTTTGGCCGGGAGATCCTCGGTTTTTTGCCGGGATTTTGAAAGAAAAAGCTCCACGGTTTTTGGCCAGAAGATTCTCGATTTTTTGGCCAGGATTTTGAAAGAAAAAGCTCAACGATTTTTGGCCGGGAGATCCTTGGTTTTTTGGCCGGGATTTTGAAAGAAAAAGCTCCATGGTTTTTTGGCCGGGAGATACTCGGTTTTTTGGCCGGGAGATACTCGGTTTTTTGGCCGGGATTTTGAAAGAAAAAGCTCCATGGTTTTTTGGCCGGGAGATACTCGGTTTTTTTTGGACGGGGTTTTGAAAGAAAAAGCTCCACAGTTTTTTGGCCGGGATTTTGAAAAAAAAAGCTCCACGATTTTTTGACCGGGAGATCCTCGGTTTTTTGGGCGGGATTTTGAAAGAAAAAGCTCCACGGTTTTTTGGCCGGGAGATCCTCGGTTTTTGGCCGGGATTTTGAAAGAAAAACTTTCACATTTTTTTTTGCCAGGAGATCCTCGATTTTTTGGCCGGGATTTTTGAAAGAAAAAAGCTCCACAGATTTTTGGCCGGGATTTTTGAAAGAAAAAAGCTCCACGATTTTTTGGCCGGGAGATCCTCGTTTTTTTGGCTGGGATTTTGAAAGAAAAAGCTCCACGGTTTTTTGGCCGGGAGATCCTCGGTTTTTTGGCCAGGATTTTGAAAGAAAAAGCCCCACGATTTTTTGGCCGGGAGATCCTCGGTTTTTTGGCCGGGATTTTTGAAAGAAAAAAAAAGATCCATGGTTTTTTGGCCGGGAGATCCTCGGTTTTTTGGCCGGGATTTTGAAAGAAAAAGCTCCACGGTTTTTTGGCCGGGAAATCCTCGGGTTTTTGCCCGGGATTTTGAAAGAAAAAGCTCCATGGTTTTTTGGCCGGGAGATCCTCGGTTTTTTGGCCGGGATGTTGAAAGAAAAAGCTCCACGGTTTTTTGGTCGGGAGATCCTCGGTTTTTTGGCCGGGATTTTTAAAGAAAAGGCTCCATGGTTTTTTGGCCGGGAGATCCTCGGTTTTTTGGCCGGGATTTTGAAAGAAAAAGCTCTATGCTACTATGATTTGTTTTTCTTTTGGGGTTTTTATATTTATTTTCTTCTTCTTATTTTTCTCCTTCTTTTTCTTATGTTTTCTTTTTTTTTCTTTATTTAACAAAACGCATGAAAGAATTTCGAGAGAACTTCCTCTTTTTTTTTTTGTTGCTTTCCTGCTGCAAAGTTGTTTCAGCTTGCGCATTTTATTTCTTTTTGGGTTGCACCTGCTTCTTGCACAGTTTCTCTGAATAAGACCTGTTTTCAACAAAGAACAATTTGTTAGTTTGAAACGGTGGTTGGTTTTGTGGCCTTGATCATCCCAATTGCTTAATTCCGGCCCCCTTTCCGTTGAGAACTTTGCTGCTTGTTGTCCTTGATGGCGAATCTCTTTTCAAACTGACCGAGTTCAGCCTTAGGATTTCATGATGACTCGCCCGCATGGGCTCTGGTCCTTTCACTTTATTCTGTCATTGGGACCTTTGCCTTTGACTTTCTTTCTTTTCAAATGTCTTTACTTTGAAACCATCAACACTATGGTCAGTCAGGATTGGCCTGACGCACTCGCTGAGGCTGGGCATTTCCTTTGACTCTGACTAGGCTGAGCCCGATAGAATCAATCCTGCCACCTTGCTTTGTAGTAATTCCGGAATCAATGTTAAAACGAAAGGGATTCAAGCAAGAAATATACAAAAGGCAAGCGAATGAGTTTAAAGAGAAGCGTCCCTTTCGGGGGTAAAGAAGGACTTATCTGGGGTGTGCATGCTGGCTCAAATGAACATGACATGCTTCTTGGACTGGACGTCCGACCCATATAAACTTTCCAGCTTCTTGTGAACCCATTGATCCGTATTTCAAAACCAGGGAACCTTTCCAGGACTCTTTTAGTGATGAGATGTCTTCTTTTCGGCCGACAGCGCCCTTTGCGGATTTTCGCCAATCGACCTCTCTCATTTCTCTTCTCACTGTCGTCCGATAATGCTCTTTGCGAGTTTTCACTAAGCGGACTCTCTCATTTTCATTTTGTCTCCTCACCATCGCCTTATGGTGCCCGAAGGTTTTCACCGATAAGACTCTCTCATTTTATTTCTCTCAATTTGTATCGTATCAGATTCCAACAATGACGTTTTCCACTTCCCTGCCTTTGACAATTGATCGGAAGGACTTGGACAAGGTTTTTGAGGTAAAAAGGATTTTAAGCGGAAATACAACTTTGGAACCATTTTGGCGGATTCATGGCCGAACCATTATATCATCTGCCCCAGTTTCAATTTTTGGGGGAAGTTGGGATTTTTGTTTTGGTGTGACTGAACCTCAAGGAGAGGCTGCCTACGTACCCTTTCGGGATCAAGTCAAAACATAGTTCGGGCAGGTAATTTTGTTTTTTTTTATTTTGTTTTTCTTTTTTTCTTTTTCTTTTTCTTTTCTTTTTGTACTTTCGGGTTTCCAAAGAGGGTAATCAAGGAAGTGTAACCGGCTCAAAGGGTTTATGAAGGATTGATAGTGTTTGGGGTAGTGGGAAGAAAAGCCTTCGTCATCTCAATTACACAAAAGCCATCACCTCAGGAGGTCTAGACATAGTACCTTTTTATTGCATCCGTATTGACTGCTATTTCAGGATCGTTTCCTTCAATGTCTCCTAGATACACTGCTCCTTTTGGCAAAATCTTTCGTACTATGTATGGACCTTTCCAATTGGGAGCAAACTTTCCTTTTGCTTCTTGGTGATGAGGGAGAATGCGTCTAAGCACAAGCTATCCCACTTCGAAGTTCCTAGGACGTACTTTCTTGTTATATGCGCGGGCCATTCTTTGTTGGTACAACTGCCCGTGGCATACTGCGGTCATCCATTTTTCATCAATTAGTGACAATTGCTCTAGCCGGGTTTTAACCCATTCACTGTCCTCGATTTCTGCTTCAACGATTATACGAAGTGAAGGGATTTCTACTTCTGCAGGTATGACTGCTTCGGTTCCATAAACCAACAAGTACGGGGTGGCTCCGATTGATGTACGCACGCAAAAGGCAGCTTTTCATGCCATTGCCTGGAGTTTTGAATCATCTTTCTCAAAATCTTCTTAATGTTTTTATTTGCTCCATTAGCTTTTGGCCGATAAAGGGTAGAGTTTCTGTGCGTTATATTGAATTGTTCACATACTTCTCCCATCAAATGACTATTCAAGTTTGCTGCATTGTCAGTAATGATAGTTGCAGGAATACCAAAACGACAAATGAGATGGGAATGTACAAAATCTACCACAGCTTTCTTGGTGACCGCCTTGAGAGTGATGGCCTCAAACAATTTTGTAAATAATCAATTGCAATCAATATGAATCTATGCCCATTTGATGCTTTTGGCTCGATTGGCCCAATGACGTCTATACCCCAGGCAACAAATGGCCAAGGTGCTGACATCGGATGAAGCTCCGTTGGAGGTGCATGAATCGAATCACCGTGCACCTGGCATTGATGACATTTTCGAACGAAGCTGAAGCAATCCTTCTCCATGGTTATCCAATAATATCCCGCTCGCAGGATTTTCTTTGCCAAAACATATCCGTTCATATGGGGTCCGCACACCCCTGCGTGCACTTCATGCATAATTCTTCTGGCTTCTTCGGCATCAACGCATCTTAGCAGGTTGAGATCGGGAGTCATTTTATACAACACGTCACCGCTTAAAAAGAAACCACTCGCATGCCGTCTAATGCTTCTCTTCTGGTCCCCAGTGGCTTGCTCGGGGTATTCTTGTGTTTTCAAAAATCTTTTGATATCATGATACCAGGGCTGAATGTTGGGTTCCACCTCAACCGCATTACAATAATCGTGCCTTTTTTTTATGTGAATTTCCAGGGGATCAATATGAGCATTGCCTGGGTAAGGCAGCATTGAAGCTAAAGTGGTGAGTGCGTCAGCTAGTTCATTGTGGCATCGAGGAATGTACCTAAACTCTATTAACTTGAAGCGTTTAGTAAGATCTTCCACGTGTTGCCGATACGGAATGAGCTTAATGTCACGAATCTCCCACTCCCCTTGTGCTTGCCGGATAATCAAATCGGAGTCCCCCATGATCACTAAGTCTTCCACTTCCTGGTCGATTGCCATATTCATGCCCATGATGCAGGCTTCATATTCAGCTGTGTTATTTGTGCAGAAGAAATGGAGTCTAGTTGTAGCTTGATAGTGCTAACCATTAGGTGATATCAAGATTGCTCTAATGCCTACACCTCTTGCGTTTACCGCTCTGTCAAAGAACATTTTCCAAGCACGAATGTTTTTAGAGACAGGTTCTACTGAATTAACTTCTTCATCTGGGAAGTATGTGCTCAATGGTTGGTACTCCTCATCAACCGGGTTTTCTGCTAAATGATCTGCTAATGCCTGGGCTTTTATTGTCGTGTGAGTAACATAGATTATATCAAATTCAGTGAGCAGGATTTGCCATTTTGCCAGTCTCCCAGTGGGCATCGATTTCTAGAATATGTACTTCAAAGGATCCAATCTGGTTATGAGGTAGGTAGTGTGGGCTTGCAAATAGTGTCTTAACTTCTGAGAAACCTATGTCAGAGCACAACATGATCTTTCCAACAAGGTATACTTGACCTCGTAGCTAGTGAAATTCTTACTCAGATAGTAAATTGCCTGCTCTTTCTTGCCGGTTATATCGTGTTTCCCCAGAACACAACCAAAAGAATTTTCCAACACCGTCAGATACAAGAAGAGAGGTCGCCCTGGCTCAGGTGGCACCAACACCGGAGGATTTGACAGATATTCCTTGATCTTGTCGAAGGCCTCTTGACATTCGGACGTCCATTTGATTGCTGCATCTTTCTTTAACAGTTTGAATATGGGCTCACACGTGGTAGTCAATTGAGCAATGAACCGACTAATATAATTCAACCTGCCCAGTAAACTCATCACGTCCTTCTTAGTTTTCGGAGGGGGTAGATCTCGAATAGCTTTTATCTTTGTTGGATCTAACTCGATCCCTCTTCTACTAACTATGAAACCCAAGAGCTTGCCTGATGGAACTCCGAAGGCACATTTGGCTGGATTCAGCTTCAAATCATATTTGCGCAGCCGCCCGAAGAACTTTCTCAAATCTCGAACATGGTCATTCTGAGTTCAGTACTTAATGATTACATCATCCGCATACACCTCTATCTTTTGGTGCATCATGTCATGGAAAATGGCAGTCATGGCTCTCATATAGGTTGCTCCAGCATTCTTCAACCGAAATGGCATGACCCGATAGAAATAAGTGCCCCAGGGTGTGGTGAAAGCTGTCTTATCAGCATCTTCTTCATCCATCAACACTTGGTGATATCCAGTGTAACAATCTACGAAGGACTGTATTTCATGTTTGGCACAGTTATCAATAAGGATGTGGATGCTGGGCAGTGGAAAATTATCTTTGGGACTTGCCCTATTCAAATCTCTGTAGTCCACACACACCCGGGTCTTCCCATCTTTCTTTGACACAGGAACCACATTGGCTAACCATGTAGTATATCGGACCACCCGGATTACCCCTGCTTTCAACTGTTTCAAAATTTCTTCTTTGATCTTATCACTGATATCAATTTTAAACTTTCTTTGCTTTTGTTGCACTAGTGGACAATCAGGGTAAATTGGCAATTTGTGCACCACTAGATCCACACTTAGTCCTGGCATATCATCATATGACCAAGCAAACACATCTTTAAACTCAACCAAGAGTTGGATTATTGCATCTCGAGTTTTCTCATCTGCGTTAATGCTTATTTTGGTTTCCCTTATTTCTTCAGTAGTTCCCAAATTAACCGGTTCAGTGTCATTCAGATTTGGATTAGGTTTATTCTCAAATTGTTTCAATTCTCGGTTTATTTCCCTAAAAGCCTCCTCTTCATCATATTCCGGTTCTTAATTCATTATTTCACAGTTAGACAGCGTGTTTGAGTCGGGGCATGAAGTCCGCAAGCATGTCATGTTATTTAAAGCCGCATTATTATAACTGAAAAGAAAAGAGAAAAGGGAAAAATAACAAAAATCAGAGGGACTAAAGAGAAAATGGACGATGAAATATTGATTTCATTTCTTGGAATTTTTGGAAGATAACAGGGTTTACATGAATTCAAAAGACAAGAAATTAAAAGAAACATCCGAGTTATACCCTGAAATAACCCGAGATGCAGTAAAGGTGACAAGGATAGTCTACTGAGACTCCCGCCTGATCGGGAAAGGAGTAGCCTTCCAATTTTGGAGTTTGGCGTCTGGTCCCATGTAGAGCAACTCAGCGGTGCTAGTCCCTTCCCCTAGTTGGACCATGTTTGTTTCATAAAGCATTTGCCTCATAGCTCCACAAATATCTTCTATTTCATTAGCCGTGAACACCTCGTCATCCTTTTCTATGCCGTACTTGGGCTTGACAAAGGTCTCATAGAGATGTGGCAGCCGGAAAAATCCATCCATCTTTCTTTCTTTCATTAGCCCATTTCTCGTCATCCAGGGTAGAGTAGAAGCCTATCCCAAAATACTTTTTGGCTGCAGGTAGTGTTACCGGTTCAGCTATTCCTTGCAAAGCTTTTCCCAACCCTTTTCCTGGTTTGAAACCATGTCTAATCATTTCCTTGGCTACCATGATCGAAGCATTGGATAAAAAAGGCTGGGGGCATGGATGTCCTTCCTCATACTGATCAACTACCACGATTTCGAAGGCTTGATAGACAATGTGCTCACTTCCCTCTCTCGCTTCCAGGCATGGGATAGATGGGTCACGATATATGGACTGCTCACCTTCCCCGTGGACCACGATCTCTTGATCTTCATGCTCAAATTTCACCATCTGGTGGAGGGTTGAGGGCACAGCTCCTGCGGCATGGATCCAAGGCCTTCCCAGAAGAAGATTGTAAGATGTATCCATGTCCAGCACTTGGAAGGTCACCTCAAAATCCACCGGGCCTATGGTCAGTATCAAATCAATTTCACCAATGGTATCTCTTTTAACCCCATCGAAGGCTCTCACGCAAACATTATTTGGACGAATCCTTCCCGTCCCTATTTCCATTCCTTGCAAAGTGGAGAGTGGGCAGATGTCAACCCTCGAGCCTCCGTCCACCATGACCCGCTTAACGTAATAACCTTCACATTTGACTGTCAGGTGCAAGGCTTTATTGTGGGCAGCTCCTTCTGGAGGTAAATCACTTTTACTGAAGGAGAGTTGGTTGATAGCGAAGAATCTTTCTATCATCCTTTCAAGTTGTTCAACCGAAGTCTTGGCAGGCACATATGCTTCGTTCAGAGTTTTCATGAGGATCTTCTGATGTTCCACAGATTTTGTCACTAGTGACAGCAGTGACACTTGCTCAGGACATTTCCTCAATTGGTCTACTGTTTCATAGTCTGACATTTTCATCTTTTGAAAGAACGTCTCTGCTTCTTCAGCGCTTACTGGCTTCTTAAATGGAAAACGCTTTCGTGTGGAGCTATTTATCTCTTGTATATTTGAATATTTTTCCACAGGGACTGTTTTTGGCAATTCTCCTGGAATTTCCTTGCCTTTATATGTGACCACTGTTTGTTGGTAGTTCCACGGCACCGCAGAGGGATTAGTCATGGGCTTTTGTGGTGCGCGACCAATAACCACTGGCTCACTCAGCCGAGGTGGTTTGATTGTCCCCCGCGCCATATAGGCCCCTTTCGGCACATACATCTGTGGACCCTTCTTCACTTCACACTTCCTCGGAGTGCTCACAATTAGTGGTTTCTCTTGATGACCTCGCGGCACATAAAGAATCTCATGTTTAGGGGGCACCCGCTTTGCTTTTGTCTTAGTTCTCTCTTCAGGCTCAGTGTTGACAGCTTTATCCTTCTTTTCTTCTTTTCCCTGCTTCAGAGCTACCTTGGGTTTCCTTTCGGCATTGGCAATAGCAATTATGTTTTTCAGAGCCGGGTCAAAGTCTCGGTCTTCACAAATCATGCCGATTACCGGCCCGTTGTTGTGGGCGGGCAAGGGATTATTGGTAACATTCGGGGCTTCTTCATCCCTCAACACTATTTTCCCTTGTTCGATCAAATGCTCCATAGCTTTTTCAATGTCCAGCAGCTGTCAGTGCTGTGCCCTTCAGCCCCTGAATGATAGGCGCAATGAACACCTCGTTGATAGGCTAGAGATTTCGGATTTGGTCTGTTTTGGGGAATAGGCTGTAATAGGTTCATCTGGACGAGCTTTGGGAACAAACTGGAATATGGTTCACCAAGCGGGGTCAAATTTGGTCGTCTAGGTGGTTCCCGAGGGCAAAAATTATTCTGTGGTGGTCGGGGATTATGTTGGTTTTGGTAAGGAGGCTGGTTTCTTTGGAATGGAGGTGGGTTTCGATTAGCTTGTGGTTGCGGTCGGCCAAAAGGATGAGCATTCATTACCTCATAAGGTGGAGGAGCATAAGTCACATCTGTGGGAGGGTAATAGTGCTGAGGGGGCTCTTTCTGAGAACATGGGTCTAGGAGCCCGGTATCTTCTTCCACCCGATGCCGCCATTACTGTTTCTTCCTTCTTCTTTCCCTTAGCCATTCCTCCAGACCCACCTTGGATGGCTTGGGAGGTTGCCCTTATGGCTGACTGGCTCAAAATTCTACCTGTTTTTAGCCCGTTCTCTACCATTTCTCCGATCTTTATTGCCTCTGCAAAAGGCTTACCCATAGCAGACATCATGTTTTGAAAATAATCTGCCTCCTGAGCCTGTAAGAAGACAGTGACCATATCAACCTCATCCATTGGAGGTTTCACTCTTGACGCCTGTTCACGCCATTTGATTGCATATTGGCGGAAACTCTCTGAGGGCTTTTTCTTTAGGTTTGCCTAGGAGTTCCTGTCTGGCGCAATGTCTATATTATACTTAAATTGTCGGACAAAATCTCGGGCAAGGTCATCCCAGATATGCCATCGAGATATGTCCTAATCCATGTACCATTCTGATGCTATACCCACAAAGCTTTCTCCAAAGTAAGCCATTAATAACTCTTCTTTTCCACCAGCTCCGCGCAATTGATTGCAATACTTTTTGAGGTGAGCAACGGGATCACCATGTCCATCATACTTTTCAAACTTTGGCGTCTTAAATCCCATAGGCAAGTGCACATGAGGGAACATGCACAAAATCATTGTAAGAAACACTCTTCTGCCCGCTTAGACCTTGCATATTTTTCAAACTTTGCTCTAAACTCCTCATTCTTTTTGTCATCTCATCCTGCTCTGGGGCTTTAGGGGTTTTGTCCTGCCCTGGCGTGATCTCATATGGTGGCCGAGAGTAGGTATATTGAGGATAGTGAGAAGGGTCGGCCTGAAAAACTGGATTCTGAAATGTAAAGACCGAAGGGTCAAAAGCATGTTTTGGTATTGATGGTTGGGTAGTTCCAGAAGATGGTGGAGCTGTAAAGATGTTGGGAGCAATTCCAGATGGGAACACTTGGGGATGATCCTCAGAGGGTGTTCCGAAAAAGTTAGCAGTCGTGGTAGGTTGATTTAGAGGAATATTTGGGCGACTGATGGGGACACTAGTAACCCCTCCAGATCTTGGGAACAACTCCGGGAATCCAGGGATATTGCTTGGGGGTTCCTTCCCGTTGTTCCAAGCATCCCACATTTCCATCAAGCGTAAGCGCATGATCCGATTTTCTTCAGCTGTATAGGATTCAGAGGCCAGGATCCCAGAGATTGGGCTATCTTCAGGTTTGTGTACTGCAGGCAAGGTCATTTCCGATTACATATCTATTTTTCCTTTGGATCTGGTGAAGTATCGATGCGAGGCCAGCTTACCACAAACCAACCACTATTTCTAAAGTTCAGCTGGATTACAATGACAGCAACAACGGTTAGTGTGAAACAAGTAACGGATAGGTAACTACACATTAGAGTGTGATGCACCTATACAATTAAAGGGATATCTACATGTTTGCTTCGGTTGCATGCGTCATCCTGGATTTCCTTTTTATTTCCTCCCTCTTTTCTTCCTCTTTTTGTTTTGTTTGCTTTCATTTTTTCTTTCCTGCTTCTTTATTCTCATTTTTTGCTTTTTCTTTTCTGTGGCCAGGGCTTTTCTCTCAATGCCTTATTTTCTTCTTTTTGTGTTTCTTTTTCTGATGTTGTTTTCCTTTTATTTATTTCCCTCGTATTTTTCTTTTTTTTCTTAGGATTACGATCGAATCTTATGTAGATTGCCTACGTATAATGGCCCCGCATGAATCAGACCAAGCGTAGTTCTTGCAAATAAAGGCAAAAAATAAGAAACAATTTTTTGGGAATTTTCGATTTTTCGTTTATAACAATTGCAGTTACAACTTCATAGACTATTTTTTTTTTCTTTTATTGCAAAAGGAAATTACAAAAATAGACTCAAAAGCAAAAATATAGACTGAATTAACTAAGAGTACATCAATGCTTCAAATCCTGGGGTCCGCGGAGCATCGTTCAGCATTGCCGCGGGCCTGCGTGCGAGACCCCTTTGTAACTGATCTAAATCATTCATGACTTGGCGAACAAATATCATCACTGAAGCAAAGGACGTAGTACGACCCATTCGCTCACCAGCCTCACATTTCATGACAATATAATGGGCAATGTCTCTGATCCTTTCTCTGATTCTGCCCTTTTCTTGGAGGAGTCGGCTTATTTGTGTGTCCTGGAAGTGCAAATCTTGTAGCAGTTTAATTTCTTTTTCCATTTCTGTAATTAACCTAGGACACTGGTTCATCTCGACTTGGAATTCTTTATCCCGCTGGGCTATCTTTTCTTCCATAGTATTTATTTTTCCCTTTATTTTGGCGATGGTCCCCTCGTAGTTTCTTCTCATTTGCTGCACAAACTGGGCTCTCTCCTCAGTCTTTTTGGCCCACTACGCCCGAAGTCTTGCCATATTTCCCTTGGATTTTTCTAGTTCTTCTTGGCAATCCGAAATTTGTTTCCTTAACCCTTTGATTAACCTCTCATCAAATAGACTTCTTTCTTTATTCCGGGAAGTTATTTTCATTTGTTTAATTTGGGCTTTGAGCACTTCATTCTCCTGAGCTAATTTCTTCTTATCGCCCTCGTCGGCTACAGCCTGTACACTTTTATCGAATTGGAGGTCCTGGACCTATTGCTCTAACAGTCCTATTTTAGCTCAGTACTCCTTCTCCTTTGCTTGCCAATCCCATTGAATTTGGACCCCATCCATAAACTGCTGCACGTGCGGTCTTTTAGCGGGTCGTTCTAGGATCTGAAATCTTTTGCCAAACCATGTCAGGTACTTGGATCTACCTCGCCTCTAGCTTGGTCTTGTATTATTGTTTTTGGCTCAAGGAACCGGCACTCATTCCATATTTTTCGGATTCTACCTTCAGGAAATGCAGCCTTCGGACCCAACTCAATGACTTACTCGCTCAGGTCTTCATCATTATGCACTGTTTGGAATCTTCCAAATTGTCGCAAAACTCGGTAAGGAGCATAAGGCTGTATACTTCGGATACCCATCAAAAGAATATAGGGGACCTCTGCTGATGTATATATAGCTTCAGTAGCGGGAAGCCAACCATAAGCCCATTCGACTTTATCTGCGGTCAAGGATCTTAAGCATGATGACCAGGCCTCAGTACTTTCAGGGAACTCAATACCTGTCACCCGGGTTCCAAATTCTGCAATACAACTGAACCCGGTTAAATCGTAGTTCATATAGCCTGTGCGGTGACAGAGATGTTCTTGCATCCACAGTTGTAAGAGCAAATTACAACCTTGAAAGAATTTCTCGCCTTCACGACATTTGGTCAGAGCTCGGTACATTTCTGATACAATTAAAGGCACCACTGTGCTGGTAGGTTTTTTCATGGCAACATCTAGCATCCCTACCAGGCCGAGGTCTATATGACCATCTTTTCTCGGACAAACCACCACTCCCAAAAAGGCCACCATAAAGGCTAACCCCCATCGAGCTTCCCATTTATCTTTATTTCCGGCATGTGTCAAGACGGTGTTGGGCTCCTCAAAACCTTTTGGGTTACCATACCGGTGATATAGCAAATGCAATGTACATCACCTTTCTGCCAGATGCGGGTCTTGAATATCCCGGTTAATGTTCAGCAAATCCAAAAACCTATGAAGGGTTATTGGTCGTGGTGCCAGTGGGTATCTGCCTCGAAGGTTCCCGTTGAGGCTCGCATATCCTGCAATCTCCTCTAAAGTAGGTGTGAGTTCAAAGTCTGAAAATCGGAATACGTTACTGGTCGGGTCCCAAAATGGTATTAGTGCCTCAATGATATTTTTCCTCGGTTTGATGTTCAGTAGATCAACTACACCGCCCAAAATTTTAACCACGGTATCTTTGCTTCCTTTTCCTAGATCATGCCACCACATGTGAAGTTTTAAGGGGATCTCACTCAGGACTGAGAAGGTCTCGATGTTACTTGAAGTCATCCTGCATGTTTATTTAAAAAAAGGAATGACTTATTTTTACAAACTGGTTATTTTTGCAAAATTCTTTATTTAATCAAAACAAGGATTTGGTTTTGCGAATACGGCCTTTCAGCACTTCTGAGGGGAAGATTTTAAGGTTGTGCCCGCAAACCATTTAAAAATAACTCAGGGTGGCTGTTCTTGCAAAAACAGCCTTCCGGCGCCCTTTTGGGGACATTCGACTTATTTTAACAAGAATGACATCACCCGACTTATTTTGACAATAAATTAAAATTTTTGGTATTTTTGGCTATTTTTACAAAAGGGTGGTTGGACCCGATGAAGGTTGCCTACGTATCTCACATCCGGTGAGAATCAAACCAGCGTAGTTCGGGCAGATTTTCCAAAATCATAACTATTTTGAACAAGAATTTTTTTTTCTATTTTTCAAATATTTTTTTTTCTCTTTTTTTGTTTTCATTTTTTATTTTTTTTTTAAAAATCCGGCAGCATTTCGGTACTATTTGGGCATTGGGTTTTTCAAAATAAATGGTCACTCTCACTTAGTCCTAACACTGCTATTTTCTCAATTTGCTCTTATTTAGACAAGCTGGTCAACATGCAAAACCGAGCAAATGAATGCGCAAGTAGCACGTAAGATGTATCAGGATGCTCATTTTATTTCAGGTCACCTGTCCTAGACGGACCCAGCCCCTGTGTTGAGTCCCCTAAGTCAAATGCACATGATGCAAATAAACGTCCTACTAGGGATCCGGCATGAGTTTTTGTTCTTCTAGGTTTAAACCCTAGGTTTATTGGTCTAGACTTGGCTTACTCGAGCGGACAACTCGAGCCGAGGGGGAGGCAGTGTACCGGGGATACAGAAGCTCCGCCGGCTTTGCAACTTATCCAACCTCGTTCTAAATTGGGAAAGACTCTAAACAGAAGAGAATCTACACGAAGTGCACTATTCTCCATGATGTAGAAGACTTAAAGAGAGGAAGGGATTCGCGACAATTTATATACAATTCAACAAATATCAAAGCGGTAAAACATTTAGCACATATAGCATGGAAGCATGTAGAAAAATCAGATAAAGTCAAATATATAATAATTATACTAAGCTCGAATTCTTTGAACCCTGAACCGGAATTCTGGGTTTGATTCCCCAGCAGATTCGCCAGAGCTGTCACACCTCCTTTTTTACACACCTACCCCGAATGATAAATGTATAAGGGGAGTTTTTTCAATTTAAGTGACATTATTCAAAATGGGATTATTTATTTATTTTTAAGAGTCACCACTTGGGATAGGATTGGCTTTTGGTGTCCCAAGTCACCTATTTAATTAAATCCCAAATCGAGGAAAATTGTTGACTTCCAAGTTAGAGTCTGCGAACCAGAAATTCTGTGTAAGGAATTCTGTTGACCCGAGGGAAGGTGTTAGGCACCCTCGGATCCCGTGGTTCTAGCACGGTCGCTTAAATTATTATAAATGGCTAAAATCTAATTTTTACATGATCCAACCTATAGTGCAATTTTTATGATTATTTACCGCTTTTTAACTATTTTTACGAAAGTGAACGTCGTTTAAAAAACGTATTTTCGGATCACGTCAAATGAAATGCACCCGGATCCTCGACACATTTTTTATTCAATGTTTTCGGATTTGGATTTGGGTCGCATGAAATGCTCGCCCGAGTTTAGGAATGTAATTTTATTAAAATTGCGTCTAAAGAGACGAACGTGTTGTTATCTTTTGGGAAGGCCATGAAATTCGCTAAACAGTCCATTCCAAATCTCTAAGTATTTTTTAATTAGGTATTTAATGAGGGCCCCGCAATTTGTATATTTGGTTTAGCGAGGCTCTTCTAATTTTTATTATTAAAGGCCAATCCAAAAGCAAACTAAAGTTTTCATTTTATTATTTGTCTCTAAAACCAATTAATTCACGAATATAAATTCGGTTTTTTGAATTCAAGTCCGAATTCAAATAAAAGGGACAAACTCTTTTAGCTTGAACCCGCTACCTAATTCAAAACCCCAATTTTATATTTATGATTTAATTTCCCTTTTCCTAATATTTCCTCTAAAAAACATCCATTGGGACTTAAGGTGTGGCCCAGCAGCGTGTATCTGTTGTTAAGCCTGAGCGGAGATTATTTGGACTATAACCTCCCAATTTAACTAATCAGAGTAGGAAACAATCAATGAAAATTAATTCTATGCTTGCATCAACTCATAATTCTGAAGTTGCATTTGAAATTGATATTACTTTCGGCTATTGTAGAACTGAATTTTACACAGAAGTACACTTAGCATCTTCAGCACAACTTAGATAATCTAACACACAATTCTAGACATGCTGCATACTAGTTTAATTTTACAATTCTCTACTGTTTGCTAATTCCTTAACTTGACCACACGACAAAAATTGAAACTCGTTAGTCCATGATGCTAATTGAAGATGGATTGCCTATAGTTAGTTTTAATGAATCACACATATTCAACACTAATTTCTGCCATTTACATCACGAGTGAGATCATAACTAATTTCTGATTTTCAGACCAAACCTCTACTTTTAAATCTGATTTCGAATTCATACATGGCAACTTGAACTCAGGAGTTTAAACTAATTCAAACTAACACTACTAAAGGTAGAATTCATACAGTCAGAAGAAGTAATCACATTATTTAGCAGTCCACAGTCCGTACAGTCCTATTTATACATCCTATAATGAAGTTATAAATCAGTTACAATTCAAAACTAAATGAATTCAATAAGGAAAAGGCCGAGCAGCACGTTTATTTCATTTAAAAACTTGGAAATACAAATGTGTACCTGGAAGCAAAGGAAAATATTTGAGACAGAAGAATATCAGCTACAGCAATTTAACAGCAGATTCAACAGCATATAAATCTAGTAGCAGGAACAATTTTATAATCCAATCACCACTTCCAAATCATTAATACCACACCAGCAACACGTATTGACCAAAATTTAGCTGAATAAACCTTTGAATCTACTTGAAATCAACAAAATTTTTCTGTGAAGTTCGAATTTCAAGAAAGTGAGCTAAGAGAAGTAATTGAACTACTAGAGTTGGAAAGTGAATTAGGAGAATCAATAAAACAGTAATGTTTTTGGCTTTTCTGCTGGATTTCTATTGTTTTTGTATTTTTCTAAGATTTGAATTTCAAATTCATATCTGAAATTAGAAAGGAATTCTTTTGGGAGGGAAATTTGGAGGCTCAAAACTTTGGAATCTTCAGGGGTGTGTAGCTTGTTAGTGAAGGCATTGGGGTTGCCTTTTATAGGCAACAAATAGGGTAGAATGTTCTAGATGGCACTCACACATTTTCCCTCCTTTTAATTTCAGATTTCACCTATTAGTCCCTTCAATTTCTAACTTGTTTCTCAAGTTACTGCCCTAAGTTTATTAAAATCTACACTAAAGTCCTATTCTAGAAGCCCCTAGGGTGTTCTTTTGGCTATACAATACCTAGATTACCCTTACCTTGGTTTTGAATTTACCATTCTTAATGAAACTACCCTTTTCCATGCCCAAACTACCCCTGAAAACATCTCAAAATTACCGATTCTACCTAAATTTTAACAGCTATAACCAATCCCCTAAACCAATTCCAAACTAACTAGAACAGATTAATTAATATTCAGAAATTAACTAATTGATCTAACAAATCATTTATTCACACAAAATCAATCAGACTTAAAGATTAGGAGACCGGGATCAACAATGAAATTAAACTAACATATAACCAATATGCTAACAATTGAACAATTAATCATCAACTTAAAACTAACAGAAATTGAAATTAACCTAAACATCTAGCTAACAATTAACGAACAGAATTGTATCGAATCCAAACTAATCAATTAAGACGATTTTGAAATTAAAACTATGATTAACTAGCAGATGACATATACATCAAACTAAAACAAAAACTAAAAACGAGAAGAAAATTCACTGATTGAACAAATGGAACAAAAGAAGAAAAAGAGAAATCAAACTACACTAATAAAAATAAAATCAAAAGACTAAAGAATACTTACTGAGCAAACTCCGGCCAGCCATTTACTACTTGAATCTTCCAAAGATTCCTGATGCGTAACATCCCTAATCGTGTGTTTTCAAAAGAAAACACATGATTAGGGATTTTACGGTCCGAAATCATAAAGATTTGAATTAGGGTTCTTTGGTCAGAATATTTGAATGAATATTCGGACAAAATCAGGCAGATTCGAGACAAATGGGTCTGGGGATTAGGTAGAGGAGGCTCAGGCGGTGCAGTGGTGTAAATTTGGAGTCGTTTGGTATAACTTGTGTTTTGGCCAAAATTTTCAATTGATTATTCGACGAGATGGGGGAAGATTCGAGGGAAACCACTGATGGATTTGAGAAGAGGATGAGAAGGAGAACAAAAGGTGTTAATTTGGGGTGGTTTGGAGGTGGTGTCGTTCGCCGGCGGTAGGGTTCCGGCGACTAGGTTTTTGCATATTCGGACTGATTGGGTAGGATTTGAAGGGAGAGGGGTTTGGATTTGGAAAGGGGACGAGAAGAGGAGCATGGTGTGAAAATTTGGGGTCCATCGAAGCATCGCCGCCGGCGGAGGCAATTTCCGGCCGGCGGCGGACGGGGAAGATTTGGTGGGGCACGGTGGTCGACGGAGACGGGGTAGGGATACGAGGAGGGTAAGTTTGGTCTACGGTTTTGTAAAGGGGTTATTACATTTTTATGTAAATTCTACGAACAACTCTGGACCGTTGGATGAAGGTGAATGGACGATCCAGATTAATCGACGTCGTTTTGCATAGAGGGGGCTGGACCGGGTGAGAATATTTGGGCCTGGGCACATGGGTTCTGGTGGGAATTCTTTTGGGCTGGGGTTAATTATTTCAAAATTTGCCCAAATTGGTCTTTTGCAAGACCACTCTCTTTTAATTTGTTTTCTTTTATCTTATTTTTTCATTTTGTATTTTTGTATTTTTGTATTTTTTTTTATTTTCTGATTTTTATAAAATGCTAAAATTAAAATGAAATCCTAATATATCTCAAAGTTAAATTAATTAATTTCTAAAATTATCTTAAAATCTATTTCGGGACGAATTTACAATTAAACAATAAAAAATGTTAAAGTGAACTATTTTGTTATTTTCTTCCTATTTTGTTCTATAACAAATTAATACTAACTAATACTAAAAATGTAAAATTAAATCCCTAAATGCAAATGCATATTTTTTGTATTTTCCTATGAATTATCATGCACAAATAAAAATGCAACAATTAACACAAAATTCAACAAAATTCACAAAAATTGTTAAATAATAAAGAAATCATTTTATTTGGAATTTTTGAGAATAATTTGCTTAGGGAAAAAATCACGTGCTCACAGTACAGTTCCTTTTACGCTGGTTCTAATGATATGATGTGCATAAAGAATCCTCAACCCAGTCTAAGAAATCAATCTAAGATAACAGTTCAAGAGGTAGAGTGTGATTACAAGTCAGAATTTGACGAAGATGAGGCTCTTGAGGAGATTAGTAAAGAATTAAGTCATTTTGAGGAAAAACCTAAGCCCAACTTGAATGATACCGAAGCCATCAATTTAGGGGACGCGGGTAACATCAGAGAGACTAAAATAAGCGTCCATATCGAACCCAAAACTCGAAAAGAATTAGTCAAAACACTCATGGAATACAAAGATGTGTTTGCATGGTCGTCTGACGACATGCCAGGTTTAAGCACTGATTTAGTAGTTCACAAATTACCCATTGATCTGACATTACCTCCTGTCAAGCAAAAATTGAGAAAATTCAAAACTTACATGAGTGTGAAGATTAAGGAAGAAATAACCAAACAGCTGGATGCAAAGATTATTCGAGTCACTCGATATACTGAATGGTTAGCTAATGTTGTGCCAGTACCAAAGAAAGACGGCAAAATTAGGGTATGCGTTGATTACCGCAATCTGAACAAAGCAAGCCCAAAGGATAACTTCCCATTACCAAATATCCACATCCTGATTGACAATTATGCAAGGTGTGAGATTGGACATTTTGTAGATTGCTATGCTGGGTATCATCAGATTCTGATGGATGAAGAAGATGCAGAGAAGACGGCCTTCATCACGCCTTGGGGAACCTATTTCTACAGAGTGATGCCATTCGGTTTGAAGAATGCTGGGTCAACATACATGAGAGCAATGACCACTCTGTTTCACGATATGATACACAAGGAGATTGAGGTGTACGTAGATGATGTGATCATCAAGTTAAAGCAGCAAGCTGACCACGTCGTAGATTTGAGGAAGTTCTTTCAGAGGCTTCGCAGGTACAACATTAACCTTAAGCCTGCCAAGTGTACATTTGGGGTTCCATCCGAAAAGCTATTGGGATTCATAGTCAGTCAGCAAGGCATTGAGTTAGATCCATCAAAGATCAAAGCCATCCATGAATTGCCACCTCCAAGTAACAAGACTGAGGTAATGAGTCTACTAGGAAGATTGAACTACATCAGCAAGTTTATTGCACAGGTCACAACAACCTGTGAGCCCATTTTCAAGCTGTTGAAGAAGGATGCCGTGGTCAGGTGGACTGATGAGTGTCAAGAAGCATTTGATAAGATAAAGGGGTATTTGGTAAGTCCACCTGTGTTGGTTCCACCTGAACCAGAGAGACCGTTGATTATTTATTTAACGGTCCTGAAAAATTCATTTGGCTGCGTACTGGGGCAGCATGACATCACCGGTAGGAAAGAACATGCCATCTATTACCTGAGTAAGAAATTCACAACTTTTGAGGTCAAGTACACTCATCGTGAGAAGACATGTTGCGCCTTGACTTGGGTAGCGCAAAAGTTGAAGCATTATCTGTCATCATATACTACTTACCTCATCTCACGATTGGATCCATTGAAGTACATCTTTCAAAAATCCTATGCCTATGGGGAGACTTGCAAAGTGGAAAATTTTACTCACAGAGTTTGATATCGTCTATGTGACGAGGACTGCAATGAAATCTCAAGCATTGGCCTATCACTTGGCCGAGAATCACGTCGATGAAGAATACGAGACATTGAGGACTTATTTCCCCATGTAAAAGTGATGCATATTGTTGAGATGGAATTGACTGAAAAACTAGGTTGGAAACTATTTTTTGATGGGGCTGCAAACATGAAAGAAGTTGGAATAGGGGCCGTGCTTATTTCTGAAACAGGACATCACTATCCTGTTACGGCCCAACTTCATTTCTTTTGTACCAACAATATGGCGAAGTATGAGGCATGCATTTTGGGTTTAAGGTTAGCTGCAGATATGGATGTTCATGAAATTTTGGTCTTGGGGGACTCGGACCTCCTGGTACATCAAATTTAAGGAGAATGGGAAACACGGGACTTGAAACTCATACCTTACCTACAATGTTTGCATGATCTTTGTCAGCGGTTTCGATCAGTAGAGTTCAGACATATCCTAAGGGTTCATAATGAGGTTGCCGATGCTTTGGCCATATTAGCCTCAATGCCACATCATCTGGACAAAGCTTATGTTGATCCGTTACATATTCAAGTCCGCGATCAGCATGCGTACTGTAATGTCATAGAGGAAGAAGTTGATGGCGAACCATGGTTACATGACATCAAGGAATACATCAGGATGGGTATATATCTGGCGCAGGCCACGGGGGATCAGAAGAGAACAATTCGGCTATTGGCGAGTGGATTTTTCCTCAGTGGAGGGGTTTTGTATAAAAAAACACCGGACCTCGGTTTTTTGAGATGTATAGATACTAGAGAAGCCACGACTGTCATATCCGAAGTACATTTGGGAGTTTGCGGACCACACATGAGTGGATATGTTCTGGCAAAGAAAATTCTTCGAGCAGGATATTACTAGCTCACCATGGAGCATGATTGTATCAGTTTTGTGTGCAAGTGTCATCAATGCCAAGTACACGGCGATTTGATTCATTCTCCGCCATCGGAATTGCACACAATGTTAGCACCATGGCCCTTCGTTGCTTGGGGCATGGATGTCATTGGACCAATGGAACCAGCAGCATCCAACAGACACAGGTTCATTCTGGTAACCATTGATTATTTCACCAAATGGGTTGAGGCTAAAACTTTCAAGTCCATCACCAAGAAAGCAGTTGTCGATTTTGTCCACTCCCACATCATCTGTCGATTTGGAATCCCGAAGGTAATCATCACAGATAACGGTGCTAATCTTAACATCAACTTGATGAAGGAAGTATGTCAGTAGTTTAAGATTACACACCGCAACTCTACCCCATATCGTCCCAAGGCGAATGGAGCGATCAAGACGGCCAACAAGAACATAAAGAAAATACTGAGGAAAATGGTAGAAGGTTCCAGTCAATGGCATAAAAAATTACCATTTGTACTGTTTGGTTATCGCACTACTGTTCATACTTCAGTAGGTGCAACTCCTTATTTGTTGGTATATGGAACTGAAGCCGTAATACCTGCAGAAGTTGAAATCTTGTCCTTGCGGATTACCGCGGAGGCTAAGAATGATGATGATGAATGGGTCAAGACCCGGTTGGAGCATTTGAGTCTGATTGACGAGAAAAGATTGGCAGCAGTATGCCATGGTCAGTTATATCAATGAAGAATGGTAAGAGCGTACAACAAAAAGGTACGCCCTCGGATGTTTGAAGTGGGTCAGCAAGTGTTGAAATGTATTCTTCCAAATGAGGCAGAAGTGAAAGGCAAGTTCGCCCCAAATTGGCAAGGGCCGTTCACTATGACAAGAGTATTATCCAACGGTGCCTTGTATCTAACTGATATCGAAGGAAAATGTGTAGACATGGCAATTAACTCTGATGCTGTCAAAAGATATTATGTATGATTTTCTTTGATTTATTGATTGTTTGTATTTAGTATTGTTTCGAAGACTGAAATGACGAAGGCAATTTGTTATGCTATCCAAACACTTTTCCCTTTATTTTCCCCTTTGAGCCTTAACTATTTTATTTCATACCCCTCTTTTGGAATCAACAATGAAAAGAAGGAAAAAGAAAAAGGGAAGGAAAAAAGTGTATAATAATAAGTAAAAAGAAAAAAAATTAAAACAACAAGGAAAATCGGGTGAACTACGTTTGACCTGATTCCTCTTAAGGATACGTAGGCAGCTTCACGGCTCAATCATAGGGAAATGAAAATCGATAGATCCCCAAGCAAAAAACTGGGCTAGAAGTTGTGTTTGTAATAAGAAGTTTGGTTCCAAAAGTTATAATTCTAACCCATTGAATTTGGTTGAGCTTTGATACCCTTTTCTTTCCAACCATTATCCAAGAACCGATATTAATGTCCAAAGAAAGACCTCTCGATCAGTCTTCGAGAGGTGCCAAGTTAAGCAAGTAAAGATGATTCATATCAGGGGGTAACACTCTGGTTTAAGCAAGAAAAATGAAAAATGAGAAAGTCTTATTGGTGAAAACCCGCAAGGGCACTGTAAGGCGACGAAGGATGAGAGAAATGAGAGAGTCGTAGTGGTGAAAACCCTCAAAAAGCATTGTAAGGTGATGAAAGGTGAGAGAAATCCAAAAATGAGAGTCTTACTGGTGAAAACCTTCACTGGCACCATGAGGCGGCGAGGAATAGAGAAAGGATCATATGAGATAAGGCTGACGGCAGAAATCCGTCAAGGCATCAAGCAAAACAAAGATAGTGATTCGGCAAAGAATTGGTTTGTGAGAATCTTGAGGCGCGGAGCAAGGCAATTGGAAATTGATTGAATTGAATAGACTTGGTTGATTAATCCGAGATGCACAACATGATCATTGGGATCGGTTATCCCATTCAGATAAGTCTTTTTCTTCTCTCAAATGATCTCCTAAAAGAAGATTTTCTTTTTATTTTTATCTCTTGAAATCATCGCATTTTTCTTTTTCTTTTGGCTAAGGCTTTTTCAATAATAATTTGATTCTAACAAATAAGAAGGAATTTCAAAGCTTACTACCAGTTTCCAATGTGGTGCGAAGCGAAGTGTGGCTAGGACAGCCGACGATGATATGATGAGACGTAAAAGGCGTCATTGGAAATCCAAATGATGGAATGGTCTAAGATTCCGTGAAAGGAATGGGATCAGATAAGAAAGACTAGAAGTGGAAAGCAACAGTTGGGAAGTTTGTGGATAAGGAGTAGTCAGAGGGTTAGAAATTCTCGACCGAGCTCAAGGCAGTCGGACCAAACTGAATATGGAAAGGAAAGAAGGGAAAAACCATCCCCAGCAGGAGTATCACAACCAATCACCACACCCTAAACTGAACAAACTTTTCTGTGTTTTAAAACAGGGGCAGGAAATGTTGTTGATGGCGGAGAAATTTTCCGCAAAGGAAGAGTAACTACCCAACAGCCACCAAACTAGGGCAAATATTTTTTTATTTTGTCTATTTTTGTTGAAGTCAGGCGTCCACCTGGAGAACAAGGAACAATAGTTGAAGATAGCTGAAGTCAGGCATCCACCTAGAGAACAAGGAACAATGGTTGAAGATAATTGAAGTCAGGCGTCCACCTGGAGAACAAGGAACAATAGTTGAAGATAGTTGAAGTCAGGCGTCCACCTGGAGAACAAGGAACAATAGTTGAAGTCAGGAGTCCACCTGGAGAACAAGGAACAATAGTTGAAGATAGTTGAAGTGAGGCGTCCACCTGGAGAACAAGGAACGATAGTTGAAGATAGTTGAAGTCAGGCGTCCACCTGGAGAACAAGGAACAATAGTTGAAGATAGTTGAACTCAGGCGTCCACCTGGAGAACAAGGAATGATAGTTGAAGATAGTTGAAGTCAGGCATCCACCTGGAGAACAAGAAATGATAGTTGAAGATAGTTGAAATCAGGCGTCCTCCTGGAGAACAATGAACAATAGTTAAAGATAGTTGAAGTCAGGCGTCCACCTGGAGAACAAGGAACGATAGTTGAAGATAGTTGAAGTCGGGCGTCCACCTGGAGAACAAGGAACGATAGTTGAAGTCAGGCATCCCCCTGGAGAACAAGGAACAATAGTTAAAGATAATTGAAGTCAGGCGTCCATCTGGAGAACAAGTAAAGATAGTTGAAGTCTGGCGTCGACCTAGAGAACAAGGAACAATAGTTAAAGATAGTTGAAGTCAGGCGTCCACCTGGAGAACAAGTCGCAATAGTTAAAGATAGTTGATGTCAGGCGTCCACCTGGAGAACAAGGAACAAAAGTTGAAATTTTTTAATAAGTAACAACGATTGAAGTTTCAGAAGTCAAACCGAGGGAATGCAGCAATGGTCAGAAGAAGACAATTCAAGTTTTGAAAGGAAAACAATTCGAGTTTCGCAGAAAGAGAAGACTACAGTTCAAGTCAACAACAAGGGAGCTTCGGAGGAAATATAAGTCAACAAGGCAACAACAGTTGCAAGAACAAGTTCGAAAATAAATCTTTGTAATTCATAAACTACAACATAGCCTAGCTTCTTTATTTTTCTTTTAGCATGGTGTAATAAGGAGGTCAGTAAGTAGCAGCAGCAGCAACAGTAAAGCACAGTTTCATGGTAGTCCCAGCTACCAAAATTTTCCAAACTACATTGACCTGATTCCTTTTTAGCCAAGGATATGTAGGAAACCTTTGAAGCAGAGGTTCGGTCAAATCTTTCAAAAAAAAAAATGCTTCACACGGAGTACTCAAACGGGCAAAAATCACTCATATCTGCTCACTTTGTCTTTGCACGAAAACTTTTCGTGTTTACGGGCAAAGAGGGGAAGCTGTGAGCACGTGAGTTTTGCCTCACACGAATCACTCCCAAAAACTCAAAATAAAACAATTTTTCCTTTTATGTGCAACTTTGTGAGTTTTCGTGATATTTTCAGCTATTGTTTGCATCTGTGTGTGTAGGTTTATTTGATAAATTAATAAAAAATATAAAAATATATTTACAATTTAATTAGATATTTTGAATTAATTAATAACTAGTTGTTTTATAAAAATGGAAAAAATCACAAAAAATAATGTTTGTGCATTTTTAGTAATTAATGGCGAATTTTGTGCTTTCTTTTAATTCGACATTTAATTATTTTGTGATAATTATTATTCAAGAATTTATTACTATTTTTAGAATAATTTGGTTTTATAATTTAATTTGTGATTTTTTTTTATTTTTTTTAAATGTGACAATCTGAATTGGGCCAAAATTTGAGTTAATTTCCCAGCCCAAACGCCCAAACACTTCGTGTAACCCGACCCAAACCTACCCCTATCCAGTCCATCTCCAAACCCACCAAATGATGAAGTTTGGACAATTTTGATCAAGACCGTCGATCTCGTTTGATCGAACGGTCCTTGAGCTTCACCCGCTACCCAACCCGACCTGTCCACTCCAGCCCGATCCCCCACTTAAACCTAAACGACGCCATTTAAAATGGCTTTTTGATCTGAGCCATTGGTTTCATCCCCATCCAACGGCTC